>LIHB01000062.1:0-52060 GCA_001297265.1 Mycosphaerella arachidis
CTAGTAATTTAAAATTATTAAATCCTCGTTCTACTTAGCTACGGTTCTATAGACCTTGTTCTAGTACCTACTAAGGGTCGACCGCTCGATGCTATAACGCGTAGCTGTTTCTGTAATATTAGGCTTAATCTGCGCATTTAAATTATCTATTGCTAGCTTGTATACGTCTATTAGTTGTTAAGATATATAGTGACAAAGATAATGACTAAAATGAAGGTAGAGCGCGCGACCGTGCATCGCATGCACCGTGCACCGCATGCACCTGACTTCTAAGAGTAGCGCGATGCCTCGCTCAGTTCGACACCGCCATAAAGTTTATCGAAGTCATCGTTGCCTTTCAATTGAGGTTTGCGATGCCATATTTCCGGCCTGCAGTGATGTATTGTCGCGCGCTCCAGGCCGCTCCGCCGGCCAGAAAGTCCTCATGGATCAAGGAAGATGAAAAAATGGCCGTGGCGATAGCTCGTATACTGGGCTTTGCGACAAATCAGGAGCACAGTGCCGCGTCGCGATTAATGAAGCCTGTGTTTGCCAGGCCAGACAAGCAAGAGGAGCTGAGAGAAAGCCGTGCTTGCTCCACGCACAGCAGGTGGGCAGCGATAAAACAAGTGGGGAGCCGTTTGTTGCGCAGAGATCAGCGCAAATTCTTGGCGCTCATGGACGCACTTGTAGAGACACGTCTTGGTGGAAAAGATCCATGCGCCAGGAGAAATGACCGATAAGGCGCCCCCGGCAGCCTGTGAACTATCACCATTGGTAGGAGATTCGTCGCCATTCAGATAAGTGCCGTGGATGCCATTGGTAACACCTGTATGCTTGGTTGCGCCTTCGATGACGCGTTGAGAATTCCGCGCAACATCTGTGCCAGACTTGATCAGATCCGTGGAGAGCTTTGGTTTCTTAACGCTCCGGGATCGACGGGCTACATCGGCATATATATCTTTCCACGATCTCTTGCTTGCGCCGGTGGTCGCCGCATCGTTCAAAGTTGACTCAATGGCGCACTCTACCTCTTTCCCATGTGGGAGTGAAGGCGATTCAGCCATAGTGGCAGGGACTGGGCGACCTGCGTCTTGTTCGCGGCAGCAGATTTCTTGCTGCGTTTAGACTTCTTCACGAATCTCACATCAACGAACCTCGGACCGTGCCCATCTCTTTTGCTCCTGATTTCGGGTGGAATTCCAGCACGAGCGTTTTCCACTCCTCCCGTTCCAGCAAAGCATTCGTAGTCTTGTCCTTGACATGTGCCAGGAAGACTTGGAGCTTTTCTATGTTGAGGTGCTGAGCGTCCTTCGAGCCGGATACGAAGTGAGCATCTTCGAGTGCGCTGGTAAAATGTGGTGGCACATCGAGCCTCTTCGATGTGAAGTGCTCCTTAATGAGGTCGCGCAATTCGCCGTCGAGTGTAAGAAGTGCGGCTGTGTCGCCAATCTCAAGAATGTTGATCGACTCCGAAGACGCCCAAAGCTCCGTCGCTTTTGTGCAAGTTAACACAGAATTCTAAAGGCCTCCTTCGCGAGAGCCGTCTGGCGGACCGTACTGTGGACATGGACCATGTTGGGTGAACTTAAAGGTGGACAATTGAAGTGTTAGTCGGAATCCTCGTCGTCGAGAGGCCGGACGTCACGAATGTAAGAGAGATCGTCGCATTGTATGAGAGACAGAGCCGTTGCCGTGTCAGTGCTGAGAAGACTTTTGAGAGGACGCAAGTTGGATGCGCATGTGGGAGAATCGGTTGCGAACAAGGTGTGTGTGTGCGCGCGCGCGTGTGTGTGCAAAAGTCGTGTACTCAGCGAGAAAAGCTGCAACTCACCGTGCGGGCGTGGTAGCCCGTGCGCCGAGCGCGGCAAGCGGGAAATGGATTGGCCCCACAAATCGTGAGGTGAATGAGAATAACCGCTCATGTATGTCACGTGCCAGAAGTGCGAACGTACATTTCCAACCCACAGCCATGCCGCAAATGTCATTTTACACACGGTCTTGGCAGAGGCACCATCAAAAAAGGCCATACCGTCACAGAAGTCGGAGCAAACCGGTAGACCCAATGCGGAGTTGCCACAAATAGAACAAAACGCTGCCAAGCCTTGGACCTTCGAGCTCATAATTCGTACACATGCCTCCATACTCAGAGCATTATCGCTCGAATCGATCAGATGCTAATTAATGGTACGTTTGGCAGACTCCAAGCTCGAAAGCCTCGAGCCCGGGGGAAGGCATTTCGATACTTGCCCACAGCATGCAGCGTACGGTCATGGCCGCCCTCTGCGAGAAAGATCTCCGAGGCGTGCGGCATACGCCCGGAGAGACATCCAAGCGGGCTGAGTCACTTGGCGATTGACTGGAGGAGGGCTTCTCAAACGGTTCGAAGATCCAAACGGCTGCTGCAGACGACATGGCCTGTTCGCCGGGACAAGTCCAGCGATGGGCCAACTATCGACGGTGAACCAAGTCCCGAATTGGCGACACAGACAGCCCCAGTTGATGAGATGGGAGGAAATGAGGGGTGTCTTCCAACGACATCCTTCACTTCGGATCGCACTCAGTGTCAGTTTAATGAATTTGGAGAGCTCCTATGCAACATGATCGAAGCGCAACGAGTCCGTACGGATGCCGAGAACCAGATATATCAAGAAAAGAAGGTCCTTCGAGAGCTCATCGACGACGAATACGCCTGGTTGGCCAACCTAGAGCACTTGGCATATCGAAGGCAGCAGGCTCAGGCCCGAGGTCAACGGGACCTGGCGGACAATGATATGCTCGCGGCGTCCTTGGAGAAGGCGCGATCGACCAGTGTCATTGAGCAAGGAAGTCGTTATTGAGACTGCACGAGCACGAGTCCCGACTATGTCGCACAGAGAGAATTCTCTCAGGCTTTTTGCATCGTCGCGGACTACTGGAAGCTCCATAAGAGGCGACGTTCGTTGAGACTGCTAAAGCCTTTTACCAAGCCAGGCGCAGCCGTGACAGTAGAGGCAGAAGGCTGCATGTCACTATCACGACACCACGAGGCATTGCTAGCGGAAAGGAATGTTTGGAGTCAAATAGCCACGTGCTATGCCACTGTAGAGCCCACTCTGATTGAAGGTCGGGTTCTCGACCCGCCTGCCGCCCAGCAGTCAGTGGAAACCGTAATTCCAAAGCCCAATGGTGATCCTCAATGTGCTACTTCCCAGAAATACAAACGCAAGCAGACACTGCTCGACCTCGCAGCGGCACATCAGCGCATCAACAATGTGCGTGCTTTCTTTTTCGACGAGCTGCCCAGAACAAACGGCAGGCTGCGAGAATTTTACACAATGACATATGAGGATGATGGGATCCACAACGAAGGCATCGATCAAAGTCCGGCAGATGCATTTGATCGAGAGCATTTTGCCAAGGCAGGACTTGCAGTCGACTCACTGAACGAGCACGAGGTCGACTTACGAGCCCTGCAAGAGACCGCGGCAGCTGAAGGAATAGCAGATCCAAATGAGGTCGATCTGCTGATCGGTATGGACCACCCAGATGATGGTTTCGCCACCACTCACAACACGGAGGCCGAGAGGAGACATAGCATTATGACTGCTTATGCAAGACCCGGCATCCAAACCTGGCTGCAAACGGGAGACAGCAACGGGTACAACGACCCAAGTGAGCCAACAGTGACGATGGCCACTCTCTCGGCACCATCTGCCAGGAGTGCGATTTCGGAAGGCAACAGCGTGTCAAGGCGCGACTTGATCGCACGAGGGATGCCGAGCTGGTAGATGTCCGTCCAGAGTCCGAGAAGCTCCTTGCTATGTCAAGGGCAGAAGATGCAGCGAGAATCGCCGCGAGGGCGGCACGACTTGCGAGTCGAATCCAGAACTCGTAGCGATAGAGCAGCTGTGGAGAAGAAGCTGAGGGGGGTATCCATCATTAGCACCAGGACGTAGCAGACGTACATTTGAACGCGGTCTCCCTTGGTGCTCAGTGGTGTCACAGGAGCAGGATGCCTCGCGGTTCGAAGCAACTCTCCACAGATGTTGAACAGGTTCCAACTTTCAGATTTCCCAAATCCGGAGTGAAACCCAGGTGAGATGAGTATACCGCAAAAGTCCCGAGACTATCACATCCATGGCATATCGTCCGCCTTAATCTCATCCATATCCTTCAAGATCGACTCCCAGTCAAGCCAACTGTTATCACTAGGAAGACTCGCCTGCATATCCGGCGGAAAATTGAATACATCAACCGAAATTCCCAAAGGATCCATAGAGATTGTCGCTGTGGATGTATCCATGACCGCCGACTGCTTTGGTACAGTGTCTTTCCAGCTCATATCGATATTTGCAGGAGGTTTTGCCATTATCTGGGCTGCCTGCTGATCTCTGAAAGCTTTGGCCTTCTTATAGAGTTTCTCGATCGGTCGCCAGAGCATGCCGGTGGGACTGTCAGCAATGTTTGCGCCATAGCGGGTCATGGCTTGTTCGACCAGGATCCAAGCTTCGTTTGCCTGGTCTGTGCCGCGGATGGAGCAGAGGCCTGCGAGGGCTACGCCGATGGCGTGCCACGGAACCCAGGGCATGCGTCGCCAGCGACCGACCATTTGTTCCCATGATGCGTTGGCATGTCGTAGTATGTTGAGTGCGAGCTCCATGACCCAGGGACTATCGACCCGTGGAGGCACACTGTTCGGATGGATCTGGATGGGCCGCACGGCTCGCAGGATCATTGCGTTACTGGCTGCAGTTCCTGTTCCAATGATCATCATTTGATGCTTCAGGTTGGTAGGGTCGCAATGTCGGATGAACTTGTCGTTCACGTTGCGCTGGTACTCGTATGCTAGTGCCAGCCGGGTTTGCCAAGACTGTGCTGCGCCGGCAATGCTGTCTCCTGGCAATGAGAACTTCAGCGCAAGAATCGAGCCTTCCATGGCAATTAAAGACATGGAGGTATCTGTGATGCCTTCTCGTGGCGTTATTGATGCAGAGTATTCGTCGAAGTCCGCATCATTGACATTCAGAGGTAGCAATCTTGAAAATGTCTCCGGATGGATGGCAGGCTCAGATCCTCGATCGACTGAAGCGTAGCAATCCAGAAACACGATATTGTACCAGAGACGTCTCCGAATTTCTGCTAGGAAAGGAGACTCGCCCGCGATCTCGCGATGTATGCCCATGGCTCGAGCAATGCGCACAAGAAGACCGATCAAAGACCATGCTCTCCGGCTAGGATCCATGACTCTCACGCTTGCCTGTCACGCAGTCAGTCAGAAAGGTCGATACGTCAGTCTGTCAGTACTTACCACATAAAGCACCAGAGCTTGCAAAGTTGCTGTTTCTGTCGTGTTCAGAGGGTCTGCTTGATACAGAGCCACATCCACATTTCGTCGGAACTCTTGCACCATCTGATTCAAAGGCTTCCCGTACATCGCTTGGCATTCTTCTTCTGTGTAAGCATTGATACCAGCAAAGTACACTGATGCCCTTAAAGCTTTATTGCATGGCGCATCCGGTGCTCGATGGAGGTACGGCCGGCCCTGTTGGAGGAATGCAGCCAGCGTCGGCACGTGGAAAATCTTGTAACTAGGTTCGACATACTCAAGGAAGTTGTGAATGAGCTCGGCGGACCTATCAGGCGTTGGATCTCGGAGTGCCTCGGGCATCACATATAGCACGCCAGGAGGACATAGGATCAGCTCATATCCGGCTGCTGCGCCGTTTGTTGCGTCCAGGGCATATGGCGCAGAGGGAGGTGTCGTTTCCGGACTAGTCGTCTCATCATCACTTGGTAGGCCGTCTTCCTCAAACGCATCTGCGAGTGCTTTGACCTCAGAGGTCAGAGATGACCAGAAAGCTCCAGCGACATACCTATTTGTGTATGGTGAAGCTGTTTCCACTGGGCTGCTGGGAGGATCGGAATCCTGCCTGACGCCGATGCTGCCAGGTCCAGCCATCGACGCATGTCTGCTTTTCGCCCTAGAATCCACCGGGGTCAATGGCTGTGCTTCACTGGAGCCAGTGCTCTCGTCTGCTTGGAAGCTCTCGACAAGTCGCTCCAGCTTCGCAATGCGATTCCGAAGTTCAGCATCGACCGCCTTTGCGCCGGCCTTGGCACGAGGCTTTCGTGTACTACTTTGACATGGCAGTCCAGATCTGGTACATTGGCCACATGGGTAGGTTCTATCACACTTGACCTTCTTGCGTTGGCATTCTCTGCAGGCCAGATGAAGTTCAGTCGATCGTCTTCGAGCATGACTTGAGAGACCTGGCGATGCTGGCTCTCGTCGTTCGTCCATCCCGCAAGATGCAGCTGTAGTATCGGCTGGTCAAGATGCGGCCATCGGTAGGTCTGTGTCGCTCGTCTTGTCGGTGGAAGCAAAGACGTGTTTGCTTCCTCGGGGGGCGCGTAATTTGCTTGGCCGATATAGAGGAGGATTGGTCAAGACTAGGTCATATAGTGACTAAGCATGTTTCGAAGCATCTTCTTCACGAGTTGCTCCGTGCCGTCTGGTGCATGGTCGACTGTCCGACAAATGATATCCTGTGCTGCCTGGAGTACGTGATGAAGGTAGCAAAGCACATTGGTGTTGCTGGCAGCCTCCGCGTTCGCGTTCAGATCCTGCTGAGACCTGCAAAGTCCTAGAAACAACCGCGTCATCGATTTCCAGCAGGATGCCCAGGTTCCGCGCTCGCGCGGACACGCGATGGCAGATGACTGGCCTCGTACAAGACGGCAGCTACAGTCGACGTTATAAACATCTTCGTAGCGTGACGACAACCTGAATGTATACAGCGAGCACCCACCAAGAGGCATCTTATGAAGTAGGCTTTGCCCATATGCGTCATGTCATACTGCCTTCGATTAATGAAGCGTTGATGGAACTTGATTGGGACCCTACCTATCGACACCATGGCATATCACGTGCCGGAGCAGATGATGGCTGTGATACTGTCGTACCTACGCCTGCTTGCGCGCGAAACCATTTACGAGGCCAGACAACGCGAACACGAGTTTGCGGCCGCATTCGCGGCGACGCAGACCGCCGTGTCGCGAATGCGTAGATCAAAGCTTTGTAAGCGTCTGGCTCAGACTTCACCTCGTACCGGATCCGGCTGACATGACGAGAGGGCACTGCAGCTTGGCACGATTTGACCTCTTTGTGTCGTGGCCATTGTGCGAACCATCGCAGCCGTAAAATCCGACCCTCGTTTGGCTTGTTGCATCAACTGACTAGACCAGGTGTGTGCCGAGGGGAAGCATGCATCTGACCGCAAAGCAGGTTCAGGTACTATTACGAAGACTGTGAGAGTGCCTACGGCTTACTTCTAGAACTAAGATGGATGCAGAAATACCTGCGGCAGCAAAAGTGTGACGAGATGCGTGTTGCTAAAGAGGCATTTTTTTGGCGTACGAGAATACTGATTGATACCACAAGACAAGCAGAAGCGCGTTGCGAACGAATCATCCCTGAATCATCTTGCTTCACAAGGTACATCCGGAGACGGGCAGGTAGATCTAATGTACTAACAGTAAGCGACACCATGCGTGCTTTAGAGCTACGCTACGCTCATCTCCCATCTTGGCTCTCTCTTTCAGTCACACCGGCAGGCTGTTAGCCGTCACCTTGGCCGCCAAGGACGTCGAAAATAGGCACTACTAAACGCTGTAAAGGACGATGCTGCTGGATGCATCAATAGATATTATCTATGCTTCCTTGTAACAAGGAAGGGCGAAACAGACTGCAACTTACCTTGGAGTAGCTGACTAAGACAACACACGAAGGCAACATGGTTAGCTGCACACCCTACTTTCAGTGCCGATATGTGCAACAGCGGCTTTGCATGCTGACATCTTGCTATCCACTTTTCGACACACTTCCGCAAGAGCACCAGCAACACCGGCGAGTGTTTGCAAGGCGAATGATGGGACCTTAATGCTCATAGAATTGGAAGGAACTGTATGTTCGACGACACGGGTATGGAAGAAGGACTTATCTTGGCGAGACATTTAGGGTGGATAGACTACTCAGGGAGCTTGGGATAATTGGTATGTCCCACAACTGCACGACGGGAATTATATGTACCGACTAGGGGTAGTGAGTACTCCAAGCAACAACGACCGCGTAGTATCGGGGACCTGGACACATCTCCCGAATAAGTAGCGCACTTGAACAACCGCTACGTCAATCCCAGGCTCCATGGCGTCAAAGCTGCATTCACTACGGCACGGGCGACTGGCAAGGAAGTAGATACAAAGACTGCTGCGGCGGAAATTGCTAGCTCATCTGAACCGACTATCCGCCGACCTGCTTTCGCTATCTCAATCATCCCTCACAACCCACAACTTAGCCGCCTCATACAAGTTCCTCAACTCCAACTCACACATCCCCCCAAAATTCTCAAACGTCTTCAGAGGAAAGAAAACACATGGAACCCCGTCAAAAGCATGAAATCGCCATAGCTAGGTTCGCCGACGAGGATGAAAGGGGCCTTCATCCCACAAAGTTCGTCAACCGCCCTCTCCTTGGCAGCTGAAGTCGTTGACATTAGGGTCCGGGGAAACAATTGTTTGCGACGGATGAATGCAAACAGCCCGAGGTGCACCTCAAGGTGGAAAATTCATGGCTCCTTCGCTGATGTGGGACCGAGCGCAAGTGGAACAGCTGTGGAGGCTCGGGAATCAATCAGTGAGTCGTTAATGCATGAAAGTCTATTCATCCCACAATCGTACCACGCCTCTCAATGCGCGCCTCATATCTCGCGTAAAGGGTATTGACAAACCAATCGTGCTTGATGCCAGGCGCCCTCTTCTCCGCAAACTCCTTCAACGCAGCTTCCAGCTTCCACCCCATGCGCTCGACGAGGTAGCAGCAAATGAAGTAGCCTGTTCTGTTGAAGCCTGGAAACTGTCAGTCAATATTGATAGCAATTTGAAAGGAGGAAAAATGATGTGCATCAAAGACACAAATTGATTTCTGTGTTCTGGGACTTACCGTAGTGGCAATGTACGCCTACAGTCGGCTTCGTGCCTTGATCAGCATCCGCGATCTTAGGTGATGCGCGCAAGCTGTCCACCAGTCCGATAAACTGTTCCACTTCATCTTCAGTGGGCGGCTCCTTCGACACTGTTGGGAATTTATGGTACTCAACCCCATTATCTTCCAAGCCTTTCTTGTCGTAGACGGGCGTGTCATGGCTGATATCGACCACCATTGCCACGCCATCAGGGCGCACCTTGTAGCTGTACTTCTTGACAAACTCGCGTGGGTTGTGGACATTATCGATCTCGCGCATCGTCTTCATAGCTCGAAACACGCCACCGATAGGCTCTGAGCAGTTCTGGACTTTCTGCCACTTGGCTAAGTTTTTGACGTCCCACTTATCGGTGGACATGAGATGACGGAGTTGCCAAGAAGGAGCAAGACGTTCATCGACGTACTTGGCCAGGAAGGATTCTGTTAGAGACGCAAGAATCCGAACGTCTTTAGAGGCGTAAAGCAAACCGTGGGAAGATTGTGGAAAGATGGTAGTTTTCAAAGCAAAGGCATGCTTTGTCTCTGTCTGAGCCTCTTCGATTGTGGGATTCTCTGTTCTTAGCTCGGGTTGCTCGGGTTTGTTGCTGCTCAGTGTGCTGGCTGCAAGGTCGACATCACCAGCAACAGCAGGTATCACGGAGGTCCGATCCGATGAGGCTGATACTCTGCCGGCTCCAATCTCATCGGGAGCAACCTCTTCGATGTCGACGCTGTCTTGAGACGCTTTGTCTTCGGAGAACAGTGGAGCGCCATCGGAGTGGTTTTCGTCCTTGCTTATAGCATAGTCTTCCTGACCAGCAGAGCTGTCCTGTCTCTTCGCTCCTTCTGTCAGCCAGTCTATGATGAGCTCAACATTCTCCGGCGGGGCCAATGCATCATTCTTTGCAGCGACAAGAAACAGCGGCACTTTCATGCCACTCCAAACTCGCTTGCCAAGCACGGACTCCTCGCCTTTCTCTGCAGTCCGCTTCTCCTGCAGATAAATGCCGAGAAGCACTTTCTGGAACACTGCTGACCTTGATTGCTCGTTAAAACGCAGCTGCAGTCGCTTAGTCTCAGAGTCAGCATGCTCGCCGACGACTCGCAACACACTTCTACTGTCAACGCCACCTCGACGATCGTGGAGTCGTACGAGGTCGAAAAGAGGCGACCAGATCCAGTTGAGGTATTGAATGTTCTTCAGTTCATGCTCGGTGATGGTAGAAGATCGTGGGCAGAGTGCTATCATTGCCAGCACGTGTTTAGAGCACAAATGTGCTAGCGGTGATGTCTTGGACGCGAGCAGTGCAGATATTGAGCAGCCCATGCTATGACCAACAAGTACGATCTTCTGGTTACAGTCCTTGTTACGGAAACGATCTATGGCTGCGAAGAGCAGCTCTGCAAGCGCAGTGGTAGTGTATGCTTCGTTCTCCTTCGGCAAGAACTCCGACCGCCCACATCCAGGCAGATCGATAGCAAGACATGGTGCGATGTTGACAAGTGATGTCAAGAGTGGCGCGAACTGGGCGGCTGAGCCTCCAAGACCGTGCATGAAGACTAGTAGTGGAAGATCAGCCGGCAAGTTCTCTTTCTTTTGGTGTTCATGGTAGAATGTGCGTATCTTCGGGTATGTATGTCCTGATGGTGTCTGGTATTGCTCGAAACGCGTGCCCTTGACCAGAAGGCCAGGGTCTGTGGATGTTGCTGCATCATGAATCAGTCGATCGATCCGGCGGTACATTTCAAGATACATACCATCTTTTCTCTTGCTGACGCCACGTGAGGTCCTCTTATACATCCACCAAGCGAGAGGTGCCAAGCCCAGCAACCATGTGATCGTGGCTGGCAGGATCCATGACCTTGAGACTGGTGTCTGCGAGAGGCGTTGCACTCGTGCAGGAAACCTCTCGACGGTGAGTCGGGTGTAGAAGTGTTCAGCCATGCGTAGCCAATTGCTGGGCGATGTTAGACGATACTATCGGTCGACTAGTCCCGCGAGTGGCCACATAGTGGTTGAGGCCTGAGGCAATACTGCTTTGCCGAGTGTAGTGAAATTCACTGGAGCGTTGATACGATCCTTGATTGAGTTTATTGTGGCGGGAGTGACGACGACGGGCGAAGCGCTCTTTGCTACATCAAGTCACCCAGATGTGAACGGTGATGTCCAGAGACTGGACAAAGAGGTGTCCTCGGGCCGAAGATATCCCGATCATGTGATAATCTCATCTGACCGGAGAAACAGTTTCACCTTTGCCCGCTGGTCACATATTCTGAGTGCGTGCGCACTTTTCCAAGAGACTGGATTTCTGCTGTACGCCGCGCAAAGGTACAACCGTCAACACCACAACCCTCGTCCTCACCCTCACTCCCACCACCTGCCAATACCGCCATCATGCCTGGTGTCTCCGTTCGCGATGTCCCAGCCGACAAGTTCATCGACGCCTACGCCGCCTTCTTGAAGCGTCAGGGAAAGCTCCCAATCCCAGGTCCGTGAGCACCAAACTCGAAAGAAAGACGAAGGAAAAGACACACACACACATACAATATGAAATGCATATGGCATTGAGAAACCTGAATCTCGTGTGGAACGAGGGACTACAGAGTGTCAATTGCTGACACGATAGTCTACAGGTTGGTCCGACACCGTCAAGCTCTCCCACGCCAAGGAGCTGCCACCACAGAGCCAGGACTGGTAAGAACCCTATGGAATACGCCTTCTTCACCATGACACTCATCCCTCTCAGGTTCTACATCCGCGCCGCCTCTGTCGCCCGCCACATCTACGTCCGCAAAACCGTCGGTGTTGGCCGTCTGCGCAAGGCCCACGGTGGTACCAAGAACCGCGGCTCACGCCCATCGCACCACGTCGACGCATCAGGTGCCGTCGACCGCAAGGTCTGCCAGGCGCTCGAGAAGATTGGCGTCCTCGAGACCGATGAGGAGAAGGGTGGCCGTCGTATCACCCAGTCCGGCCAGCGTGATTTGGACCGCATCGCCCAGACCACCCTCGAGCAGGTGGAAGAGGACGAGGATGACGAGTAAATATGCATCTCTATCGTAGCGCACGAGGAGTGATGCTGCTCGCGAGGAGACTGCATGTATCATTCGGCAAGGCGTTCGGTTGGTCAGGTGAGCCCTGTTGAGGCTGAGTGCTGCTGGCTGGAGCAATGAATGAATACCAATTGATACCCGTCTCCCAAAAAAATGTGCTATTCAGATTGGCATCCTCGTCATCCTCTCGCGTTGTCCTCAGATCAAAGGTATTACACTTTCCCTCATCCCACACACACCCCATCTCCCATCCTAGTCTTCCCTTCCCGTTCCGTCAACAAACTTTATTCCTCCCTACCAGGCTCCCCGTCATCACGCTCAAGCATTTTCGGATCACCTCCCTTTCCAGCGAAGCGACTTCACTCTGTTTCCGACTACCCGAAATACCAACCCTCGGAGTCCTTACAGTCTTATCCAAGATGTGCGAATTCGAACATGCCGGCGATGTCGTCGACGGCATACTGCACCTGATGCTCATCAACGACGAACGGGACCGAGCAGCCCTACTCCGAGAAGAGAAGAATTGCCTTCGCACCCCTGAAGAAGAGTTTCTAGAGATGGAGAGGAGAAGCCAAAAATACGAACAAGCAAAGCTTCAGAAAGAAAGAGCCTTCAGCCTCAACCTCGAAAGAACCAGAACCAGAACAAATGTCCAGACTTCAAGCACCACTCATCGGGCAGTAAGCCATGGCCGTGCTCCACCCTCTGCTCCATTGTCCGCTGTCCCGAAGCAACACCAACAACAACATCGAAAACAACAGAGCACGATCACAAGTACGAAGCCCGTGATGAACGAAGAACTCGCCACTTGCAACCAGCCACAAGACGAATATTTCGTCCAACAACACCCTCGCCCCCGCCGCCGCCACTGCAAAGACGACCGCGTCCAAACCATCACCATAGCCCGCGACGACCCCAAACTTGCCCGCCTCAATCGTGCCCCAGAACACAAACGGCACGCCACAATCGTCGCATCCCGTCCTGGCTCAGACATTCATCCCGCTCTACGAGATCTTCCGCCCACGCCCCTTGCTACGCCGAATACCACCACTGTCGGTCCAGTCGCAGCACCTGTAGGGACAGTCGGAGCACCTGTGCGAACACACTGGGTCCCGCCTCCACGCACTTCCTCGAGGTCCAATCCGGCGAAGTTTGAAGGGGCGACTGCGTTCCCCGCCACCTTGGAACAGAGAGCACAAGGAGAGATCGTCAAGAGGAAAGCGGTGCCGGTTCGGAAGCCGGTTGGTGTAGTGGCGGGGGAGAGGGTGGATGAGGTTTTGCAGAGTTCGGACGGCGGTAGGAGTATGAAGGCCAGTATGGGGTAAGTCTGAAATTTCGCTAGCTGTCTAGGGACGGGAAGGGAAGGGTTTGGTGTTTCCCGAAGTGGGGCTGATCGATGGTTCGGTTTGCTTTAGGCATACTCTCTTTCGCGAGCCTCCTGATGATGATGAGGCTGAGGAAAATAGTTGGGAGAAGATGTTTGAGCAGTGGTAGGGGTGTCCCGATGCGTTGGAGGTGCGGTGGCGAGGGAGTTTTTGGGGTGGCGGTTGAAAAGTTTTTTTAAGCTGGACTGTGAAGCGTTTAGCGATGGGATAGAATAGAATGTTGGGTTCTTGGCTTGATTAGGCGTTTTATTTTCGTTTCGTTCGGAGGGGAGGAGACTACTGTGGTCTAAAAGCTCTGTCTATCGGTCTTGCTTTCACTGGCCTCATTGTATCAAATCCTCGGATTCACGTCCTTTCCACTTCCAAGACCGTCGCCGTCTTGCAGCGAGAATCGAAACCATTGCACAAGCACGGGAGGCTTTTCACAGTCGATTCTACCTCAACCCAAAACCCCAACATCCCCCTTCCCCACTACCTCCCTTACAGCTCCACCTCAATCTCCGTCGTAGCAGGCCGACTTTGACAAATAAACACACCCTGCGGCCCATCTCCCTCCGGGCCATAGACTTGTCCCTTCAGAATCTTACTCTCACAAGTTCCACAAATTGCACTTCTGCATCCGAACTTCGGCTTGAGGCCTGCTTTCTCGGCAAGCTGGAGGATTGTCAAGTTTCCGGATAAGGTCCATGTTGCTGTGATTTGTGATTTCGTGAACTTTACGGTGGCGATGATGGGGTCTTCCAGGTCTGCCATCGTTTGAGAAGAGGGGATGATGGGTGTGAAGGAGGAGAAGAGGGAGGAGGGGAAGAGGTGGAGTTGATATCGTGGCGAGGCGAGGATGTACATATACATCCTGGCCGGCTAAACAATCACCCTTCACGCTGAGCAGTCCCTCTTTCTTCACCTTTCCCACCTCTTCTCCCTTCCACTCCAAGCCCCATCCTCACTATGCCCTGCTCCAATCCCTCCGAACCCCTCAACCCCTCGACCGTCCTCGCAACCTGCCGCCGCTACATGCAATACATTATCTACGACCAATTTCCCTCCTTTCTCGGCACAGTATCAGAACTACCGAGCAAGACAGCACAGCGTTGGGCGGAACGGGACAGGAGCTGGGATGCGCGGCAAGGAGCAACTGGGGATCCATTTAGAGGATGGATTGATCCCGGGTTGGCGGACGGCATTCATGAGAGGGCGGTGAGGTATGAACAGGGTTCGAAGAGAAAGAGTATGGAGAGGGAACGAGAGGTGGAAAAGAATAGGGAGGGTTGATGGACGGTGAAAGAATTTGAGCGAGGTGTGAGTTTGATGCTGTATGTTGGAGTCATGGAGGAGGCCTATGCGGCAGAGATGGCAGGACAAGAGAAGGAGGCATCTACGAGTTTGAGGTCGAATACAATTGCAAAAGTCTAGAGGTGCCGACAAGCCAACCGTCGAACGAGAACCAGCGATTAAGATTGTGTATACCAAAGTTCCCCCGGCTCACCACAGACTCCAACTCCCAATGCTCCTTCAGGCTTGCTGCCCAGCCAGAGCGTTTGCCAGAGGAGACATCCCTCCATCTCCACGAAGCCGTGACGCCGACATCAGACGACCCACCTTGCCGCTCTCAACGCGAATTGTAGAATCGCCATCAACACGGCCCGGAGCCACCGTCACTTCCTCGCAACCTCAATCCGATCCAAATCCTCCCCAGGCCCACCATTCACCATAGCCTGTGGGGCCTTCCCCCTCCCACCATTCACCACACCCGGTGGGGCCTTCCCACTCCCCACCACACCAACCTCGCACCGACTCGCCGCAATCCTATCCCTAATAATCTTACTTGCCTCCGGATCAACATACTCCGTACAATCCACAACCTTCTCCCCACTCGAGTCCATCTTCATAAAAAACACAATATCATGACAAACCTTCTCCACATCATTGGGGAGCATCCAGAAATCGGCCCGGGCTATTACCGTCCTTCTCCTGATGTCTACAAACAGATCCTGCACGAGGATCGCCCAGGTTGAGAGGTGCGCGGAGATGCCTTGGATGTGGTTGCAGAAGCCTTCAATGTCTTTTGGTTCGCCTAGACCGGGGGAGGAGCGGGCGAAGAGTTTGGGGGCCCATTCGATGCGGAAGTGGGGGGCTGCGTAGCTTCGGATCAGGTCGTAGTTTGGGTTGTTGTCGCGGGGTGTGGCTGCATTGGTGGATTCTATGAAGCCTTTCGCAGTCGTTGCGAGTTTATTGTAAAGATCCTCGGATGTGGTTGACATGGTCGTGTGGTAGTGGTAAGTTAGAGCATCCACGACGCGATCTGGTTTATTCTGGTGTGGGATCTGGGAGGTTCGTGAGGTCGCGTGTGCCGAATTGCTGTATGTTTGTGGGACGGATGGCACAGGAGGCGTTGCGGTGGTGGCGCTGCTAGATGTGGACTTTCGGCGCAGGGAGATGCGTGAAGAGGCGCGGTGAAGCATTGAAGGCGATGGGGTGGCAATGGTGGTTTAGGACATTGTTTCGGAGCGGTGAAATCGTTGTAGCCGTTGATGCAGGTTGCGACTCAGTGTTCTGCTGTGTTGGAAGTGCGGGTGTGCGCCGTGCTGAGAATTGGGTTCGAGCTGTTGCAAGCATGTGGTCCGCAATGTTGTCGATGGATCATGGTATAAGACAGAATTTCGACCTGCATCAGCCAGTCAATTACACACACCAATCAGTGCTTCCTGAAGCTGGAGCAACAACTTCACTCCTGCGAGTCCTCATTTCGCAACCACCATTTACCATGGAGGAGTAAGTATTTGGCGCTGTATGAAGTGTACACCCCCATACTGATCCTCGGACAGTGGTCCTCCGAGGATTGATAACGGTAACTGACGGTTCAGATGTGGTCGAAGTAGTAGAACTACTTGACCGTCTCATCCAGGTCGCCCCAGTCTCGCTTGGCTTACACAGAATTCTGATTGATTTGGACCATCCTTTCGCAAAAGAGGTGGTACCAGGAAGTCGTCCAGATCATTGCATGCACGACGAGGACGGATTCGCAGGTCAGAGAAGGGCATTTCTCACCAAGCCGGAGCTGTGCCTGCAGTCTGGAGCACTTCCACATCTCGGCCGGACTGGCCGCCGTCCGTCGCGTCGTGTCAGATTTCATCTTCGACTTCAATAGACACACCAAGCTTGGCAAAGACCAGCAAAGACCATGCGAAGCCTGGCAGAGGTATCAAGGGTGCATGGTCTGGTCAGCCTGATTTGGGTCGAGTTCGGTTACAGCCTTACAGCTCACGAAATGTCCTATCGATACCCTGGGCCTTCGACTTATCTTCGAATCCTGGCCCAGCACGACTAAGCTGAGCATAATCGCGCCAGATGGGCCTTACCATTGCCCAAACATGACAGACGTTGGTAACGCGCTGCGGCAGTACAGCACGAAGCTCACAAATCTCACCGTCGTTTGGTTCGACTCGTCAGAAGAATCATGGCCACACTGGCGAGTGAACAGGACGATAGATTCCTGCCGACAGAATCGGGCGCGGATCCGTCCATTCCTGTGCAAGGTATCGGCAGTCTTCGAGAGCTCTCGAACTTGCATGAGCTCACGATCACGATATGGGAACTGTTGGTGTTGATGTCGTGATGGACACAAGTCCGGAAGGGCGATATCTCATCGATGTGCTTCCCTTGAGTCTGAGGAAGTTGACGATTCCGGGCTGGGATGAGGCAGATCCTAGCAAGATCTGTGCCGTGACTAACGGGGGACTCTGGAACTTGTTACGCGATGAACGATTTGCTAATACTCAGGTGGTGAGAGCGGATATGCCTGAGAAGTATGCATGTGATCCGGACCTGAGTGGAAGCATACTGTTGGACCTTTGAACAAGGGCTTCGATTACGGCGGACATGGACATGTGCGGCACGCGTCCTGGCGTATTGTTCTGGCAAAGTGCTGGAGATCGAGAAACTCTATGGCCAGACCCGACCGCCGGAAAGTGGATCGAGGAACGGATTACTATTCGAGTCGATCGTGGAGTCCGCGATGGCGAGAGCACTAGCCTCAGAGACTCAGTCATCATGACTTCATTGCACGAATGCGCACACGTTTCCTTGGATCTTTGGGTCTGTAATGGGTCACGGTGCAAGATCGAGAAGTGCAGGCCGACATACAACTTGGGAAGGGTTACATCCGGCCATGGCTATCTATGGGTCCAGCTCGTTTCGCATATCTATGTCGTGGCTCACAACCTGCTGGACGTCAACACAGCGGACACTGCCGATGACATCTCGGATGACATGTGCGAAGACTGGCAAAAGACTGGAAATCTACCTAAATGGCGACCTCTACGTGGCTTCCATCGACGCTATCGAGCTGGCATCGTTGCCTTGATCAAATATCTCAAGCAGAAAGCTTGTCCGCCACCGCCGGTCGACGGAGTGGAAGAGGTGGATTGGATTACTCCATGCAGAGATAACACGTGGAGAGCTAGACACTCTAGGCGAGGTTGAGCAGCACGCAGTGTGTGGTTGCAGTGGTCAGCCATGCTTCAACATATCACTTTGTATTGTTTGGTTCCTTCGAACCTCAGATCCCTGGTTCTTCAGCCTCCTGTCCAGCGACACTCACTTCAATGTGTCCACTGGAACCGAAACTCTACGCGGTGCCATAGCAATGCCCGGACTGTGCTTCATCACTGTAAAGCATGGCGAGGGACGAGGTGACTGTGGGGATACATCGACATCAGGAAGTGAATGATGATTGGAGACGAATCCATCGATCTGAATTTATCGATGCTGCCTGACGGTCCCAGCGTTTGTCGACAAACGGCTTTCCGTTGCACAGACTTGGATCAATGCCTCCAAAGCTGCCCTTCCATTGGCTGCCAAAAGATAAAGTGAACAAAGGGTCAGTTCCTTGCGACCTCACATAGCATTGTCATAATATAAATCCCTGCCATTAAATCGACCAGAAAGGCACACTAACAAAACAGTACGCCCATACCACTACGAACCACAACAGCACCATCACCACCTTCCACACCCACCAACTATGGCCTCGGAGCAAGACATCGCCAACGCAGTGGCCGCACATGCCACCTTCGACGCAGTGGCCAGCGCCATGAGCCGCGTCTGGGTGCTCCACCGCAATCACCAAGACTTCAACGCCGCCGTAGTCCTGAACTACATCCACCGCGCCCAAGCCAATCCAGACGGCGAGCACATGGTGTTGCTCGTCGACTGGGACAACGAGAACTTGACGCAGCAGCAGCGCGCACGGCTCGACCGCCTGCTGGGTGAGATTGCGGCGCACCGGCTCGACCTTACGGTCAGGCAGATGGTCCACTGGCCTCGTCCTTTCTGACGCGCTAGAGGCGCAACGCAGAGTGAACTGCCAGACCAAACCCTGCAGATGGCTGCTGATACTGTTATGACAAACGCCGCGGAGTCAACCGCGAGAACAAATCACTCTCGTGGAGCGCTGGCACTTCTATGTAGTGCGAGGGACTAGTAGCTGTGCGTCGATGACGCGGTCGTCGATGGCAGTGAAGCTAAGAGCAGCGCAGCAGAAGGCGGTAAGCACCGTTCAGCTTCGCCAGACGTGAACTGACCACACTGCCAGGAACCACATCCGAGCATTGCCATCAAGTTCAGTCGATCAAGGCGTCAACCACGCGAGAACGCGGCTCAGCAAGACTCCTACCATCGAAAGTTGACAACAGGGCAAACTGCCAATACTGCAGCCATGTCTTGCAGCATTGTTGTACGTGAAGTCGCGTTGCACAGCTAGTTACCCTCTGATGGATCACCTGCATATCGCTTCGGGACGATCCCCTCATGCACTCCACAACTGATGGCTCATGGCGCACCTGCAGGAACAGCCAAGCAATATATATTGACTCGCCTCTTTCGAAGCGGAGAAATCTGGATGCCATCTCGGAGCACTTTCGAGCGATGCAGGATGGCATTGCATCTGCGAACATCTTGGGGGAAGGCTTGGCGATGAAGGAGATTGGCGGAACAATACCATGTGGCAACAATGTGTGCAGACTGATCGAGATTGGGGGACGACGAAGACTTGGCGGAGAGGCAGTATAAGAACAAGGACGTGTATGTAGCTGGTCTATCGGAAAGTGCTTGCAATTTCTCGAAATGAGGTTTGGTACCTTTGTTGCAGCTCTGAGCTTCAGCTCTGCAGTCCTTGCTGCACCAACACGGCACGAATGGATCGATTCTCGGAAGCCAGGCCATGCTTCTGGGATTGAAGGTTTTGCACTCGATAACCCGCTTGGTCCAACAACAGGTGGCCTAGGCGGTGAGGCCATTACAGTCACGACGGTTGAAGAGCTCAAAGCCGCAGTCATTGGAGATAAGCCAAAAGTTGTCTACCTCGACGGCGAGTTCAGACCTTCCTCTCGTTTGGTAGTCGACTCAAACACCAGCCTCATCGGCAAGGGCAAAGGAGCGAACATTATCGGCGAAGGCATCAACATCTACAATGCAACGAACGTCATTGTTCGTAACATCGGCATTCGCTTCGTTGAAGGTGGAGATGGCATGACGGTGCAGAATTCGACGAGAGTTTGGGTAGATCATTGCGAGTTTGAGAGCGAGATCAGTCTCGAGCTGGGTCCTGACTTTTACGTGAGAAACCACGTTTCAACTTGTCCTCTCCAAGCACTGACCATGGCAGGATGGCCAACTCGACATAGTCCGCGCCTCAGACTGGATCACAGTCTCCAACAACTACTTCCACGGCAAGGTTACCCATACCTCCCCATACCACCCACCGTCACCACCACCACTAACACCCTCTCCTCTTTTTCAGATCACTGGAAATCTTCCCTGATCGGCAACTCCGACAGCCTACGCTCCGTCGACGAGGGACACCTACACATAACCTACCACCACAACTTCTGGCAGAACATCGGAACCCGCGGTCCAGCAGGCCGTTTCGGCCATCAACACATATACAATAACCTGTACGAAAACTTTCTCTACCAGGCGATCCACTCGAGATCGGACAATCAGGTTTTGGTTGAAGCAAACAAGTTCCTGGGGAATACGAGGACGGCATTGACAACGTATGGACTTGTGGTGCCGGAGGATAGTCCGAATACTTGTGTTTGTGGTGATGAGGAGTTGGATGGATTCGCGAATTTGGGAGCGGGTAAGTCGTGTTTGGATGAGATATGCTGTGAGTGGATGGCTGACCAGTTTCTACTGTAGAGAACGATTTTGGCGATGCCATTGTCAACATCACACAAGTGGGCGACTTCACTGAGGTTGATTACGACTACAGGTTGACGCCGCTGAAGTCGCTTGAGTCAGTAGTGCGCAGTGATTCTGGGCTGGGCAAGATCAGCGTATAGGCATGGTATGTCGACGCAGAGGATAGCTCACCTTCGAGTCTGTATGCAAGGCCAGGGTAATGACATTTCATCAACTTTCTATGCTCACCAGCAGCGGTGTATCTCCAAGAGAAGACAGGCATGTGACTGGAACGTAATTAAAGACAAGTCACGATGAGACACGAGAGGCAGAAGTGTGTTTTGAAGATTTCATTTCACGGCTATCAACCACCGACGCTGTCTGTTGTAGCTGAGAACAGCTTTGTATGAAGTCCTTGGGTATATCGAATCTCAAGTTGCGAGGCAGATTCAGGGTGGGTATCTCGGACTCTTTCTGGTATAATATGTTCGGTGTTGTGATGAGATTTCGTCCAGATAGATCAATTTTGTTAAGGCGCTGCATCTTGTCAGATGCTCTTGCTGGAGCATTGGTGGACCAGCTTTGTTTGCTCGGTCTGTCGTGGTGGTGGTTGCTGCAGACGTGGTCAGCGAATGAAGACAGCAAGCAGGTGAAGGCGGCTTACCTTAGGCAAAGGACCAGGTGACGTCGGCGATGCGGTTGTCGAGGGAGTAGCCAAAGTTGACGAAGTTGTTGGGCAGCACATCTGCGTTGCCTAGTGCACAGACGCCTGGCTGCTTGTCCCGGATCAAGCCCTGGATGGTGACTTGATTGCTGACCATACCTCCAAATGGGAGGCGAGTAGGGACAGACGAGATGCGTCGTTGACATGGGAATGTCTGCGTGGTCAGCACTGTACGGGAATCAACTCACATGGGTGAATCGTGCTGAGACAGCTGTCACCCGCAGATGTGATGGCCAACATCCGCAGACGGCGACAATGTCAAAGTGAACTTCATTGCCACATGTTGAAGACAGGCGAACTGCGTACCAGCGATGGGCTCATATTCGATCCGCTGTGAAGGTTATCATCTGTCTTCCCGAATTTTTCGCTTTTCGCATCATATCATACCATACATCAATCGGTCAAGGTGCATCCGTTTGCTTCTTGATGTGCGACAGAGTAGTGTGACGCAGCATTGAATCGCACAGAAACAGCATGGGAAGCTATTTGACTTCCAGTCACTGACTTGCAGCACCTCTGAGACCATAGGAATACGCCAAGAATATATTGGCCTTTTCACCGCAAGGTCTATCTAATGATCGCTCTCGTGACTGGGAGTAGTCATCTTCATGTGACTGCCCAGGTAAGCCACAGGGGAGCCGAGTGCGGTCGCATATCGCTCGGCAGAAGTTGCAGCACCTCTGTATGGGTCGACCGTGGATCTTATTGGAGTTAATGCGTCTGCTTGCTATCCTGTGCCAGTCTCATCGCTTGTCTCTCTAGGGTCCATCTTCTTTTTTTTCTCTGCCGTTCCTGTGTATTGAACTCAATTTCTGCCAATCGCCTGTTCACGGTGGCTCTATCGCTCTGTTGGAACATACTAGACAGGCCGTATGATTCTGTTGATACCCCTTGCGATGCTAAAAGGTTGTGTAAAGATGGTATAAGTTTGTGGTGTTCGTTGTGAACTTTCGATGGGCAACGCCAACAATGGAACGGCTCTTCCGCTCGTAAACAGCCTTGGTGCGACGCTCGCTGTATTCGATATTTTGTTCGAATGCGTGGTCTCGGTCTCAATGTCGATGTTGATCTCTTGGTGCTTGAAAATGTTGGCGACACACCCATCGCAGTAGCAGGCGATGAGGACACAGCTCACCTGAAGCACCACATCAGGAGAATTTTGATGACCAGCTCAATACCAACAAGTCATCCGCGCTGCTACAATAGTAGCTCTCAAGTGATGCGACTGGCAGCACGCTCATACTTTGGAGAAGTGGTACGAGGTCGCAAGTCGTGTCACCTGCGATGTATTGCGCAATGCTCTTGCATCGAACACCACCTTCGAACTCCAAACTTTCCTCTTGAACAACTTGGCGAGACGGTCGCTGTAGTACTCCTCAATGGGCGTGATTGAGCGGTCCGATCTTGTACCTGCTGTAGCCGGGTGGAGGCACCTGCTTGCGAAAGAGTGGCGGGCCCGCTAGTTCCAATGTCGCCGATTATGTTGGATCAACAGCCTCGCGCTCCTGTGGCTGATTTTTCGTACATTCGCGATGTCGATGCCCTCTGCTTTGTTCGCGATAGTTGATGGCGCCGCCTCTCGAGGACGGTAGCTGACTCTTATCAACTCGTGGAGTCGTGGGCAAGCCGACTAGCGTTTCGATGAGATGTTGATGGTTTTCGTTTATTTCCGGGCCTACTTGGGCTGCGCTCGCTGGGAGCCACGTCTCAAAAGGCTATGGGTGGCCGATGCCGTTTGTATCTTGTATCCTGGGCGTGCTTTAGTGCGAGGCATAAAGCCAAGGTTGTCATAGCTGTGAGAAATGTCTTGAGCTTTGCTTTTGCCTGGGATAGAAAAGATCGACCAACGGAGCGGCTTCATGGACAGACATGCCTAGTGGTAGTTCCAGGTGGGTGCTTGAGCACTTGCTGATGGCACTGATGGCTTGTCCGAGGACGGAGTCGATCGCAGTGAGCTTTTCGTCGCTCGTGCTGGCAGATCGAATATGTATCACGGCATCGGCCTTCTCGATACTACGCCTGTTATATAAGGTGCTGCTCTGAGCTGGTCAATGGACGGCCGGCGCTCTGAAGTGATGTCCGATGGCGATACCAGACCTTGCCGCAAAGGAGACTAGGAGGCAGTGGTCAGCTTGACGGCTGAGACGGTGGAGTCCAACCGCTCTCACCTACGACACTCGTCCAACGTGTCAATCGTTGTGTCATTTAAAGATATTGTGACGCGTAAGAGCAAAATGCCATCGTTTGTGGTTTGTGAAACGCGTGAAGGGATCTTTGAATGAACTCGTCGACTGATGCTTCTGGTACTGCTTCCACCGGATCATGACCATCAGCCCTCCCTTCAGCCTTCTCCAAGATGTGAATTACGCCGAGAGAGTGTATTATGTCAAGAATTACCGTTAAAGTTTACTTTTATAGGGTGTTTTCATATAACAATATTACTCCTACAGGGTAATATGTTACTCCTATAGTGCAATCCTCGTTAATAGCGCTACGAGTCGTAGGTATCCTACAAGAGTAGCTTAACAACAAGTAGATTACGCGGCTAAGAGGTGTTTGTTTATACAGCTATCGACAGTAGAGTTAGATACCTAACGCCTAAATAAACAACCCCTAATAGAAACAGTGCTAACTATAGTACAGGTGCAAGAATTTACTTTTTGTACCTATACTACTAATCTACCTACCTACTAAATTAAATTGAATTTCTACTATATAGCAGTAATATTGTACCCTGTAGCAGTAATATTGCTTCTGCACATCCTACTGTAGGAGTAACTTTTGCTAAAATAACCCGATAGGAGTCATTCTTAGTATAATGCATCCTGTGGGAGCAATTCGCCGCTTCTCCAAGCCTCTAAGTAGCCTGGTTTGTCAGGCTGGTATGTTATACTGGCCAAGATAATCTCGAGCTGTTCTACGAGACGAGAATGATACTACTTCCTCGAGGCAAGACCGCAGCCACTCGTTCATTCCCATTGCTGCCCTGGCGTTCGATCATCTGCAGGCAAAGTCCAGGACGAGCAAAGTCGGATGTTGGTACGATGACCCGCCAACAGGCTGATGCTAGGCTCGAGCTGGTCAGGCGAGTGACGATGAAGCATGGCGCAATTTACGGTAGTCACAGGATAACGAGCGCGACGGGCTTGCTCCAACAAGCAGTATCAGCAGCAGGATAGAAAGGCATCTCCGTCGCATGGGTACACGACACGACGACGCGGCGGCGAGAGGAGCAATGGAGTTGACGAGAAGGGATGAAGATGCGCATTGGGAATACACAAAGACCAAGTAATGATAATGATGCGGCGATGGTAAGAGAAGAAAACCTACAATCGTAATGGCCACGGATTTACTTGAATGTAAAAAGGTTTCACATCTACAGGAAGGCGGGTATATACTGTGGGAAGAAATGACATCGAGGACATCATACATGGTAGCAGACGCGAAAGGCCCCAAGTTGACGAATGCGCCGCCCTCCTGCGCCTTGGCAATACAAGTCGAGGACGATGCCCAACCGAATAGCACTGGCTCGGTATATGGTGGAACTTTGTTTGCAAACATGGAGTGCTCATCTCAGCAGCGTGAGTCTTGCAAGGAAGATTCAAGGCAAACCGAAGACAAAGACCGGATGACTGCAGCAGAGCAAACGAAGGAATTCACACTTGCCCTCAGATCAAACCTTTCTGGTCCTCTCCTGTCGCCAGGCAGAAGTGGTTCAGGTAAAATTGAATGTTTAGCTATCGACTCGTGCTAAGCTGCGTGCAATCTGCTCTGACTACTAGAACTCACCCAGAATTCAGATCCCTGACTTGAACGGCTCACACTACACCGAGACCCAAAAAAATTCAAGCAAACGCTAAAGGTAGCTCTCATCCTTCCAGACGTCATTTTAGCCCCAGTTGTCCTGATTCCAGTAATCGACAACGAACGAGCGTCGAACAGCCCATCTGAACAGCCATACTGGTCTCTAACGCCAGTGTACTTCCTGAATCAGCCAAATCATCTTCCTGGAACCTCCCGGCGGAACGCGGGATGTTGATAACAACCAGCATGAGATGTAATCCTACGCTGCCGACTTCACTACCTTCTTCGCAGTCGACATGGTAGTCTGCGGCGGCGCCGTAGGCAACGGGACCATCACAGTGGTCGGAATCAGAACCGTCGGAGCCCGCACAGGCATGAGCGAAACACTCGGCACCATGATCGTCGAAACCATCACAGGCTCCAGCAACGTAAGCCCCGGCACCGCCCAGGAGTTGAAGATGTAAGTTGTCCCAGCCATCACGGTAAGAGAAGGCCCTGGCGGGACCTGTGTGGTAGTCTTCGAGCTCGATGCCGCGGCTGCAGATGCCTTCGATGCGATGGAAGACTGCGCAGCGCTCACAGCCGCAGTCAAGTCAACGACGTCCTTGGCGCGTCGTAGTATCTTCTTCCCAGTAGGTTTCGAATCCTGATCGAGAATATCCCACTCGATGAGCATATTCTTCTCCAGCGCACGTTCTTGGCCCTCCCTCGACTGCGAAAGCTGGAGATACACCACCTCATTCTTCTCCTTCTGCACATCAAAGTACGTATACTTATAGACGCTTCCCTCGACAGGCCTGTGGTCAGGTTTCTTAATCTCCGGATCAATCCACTTAACCTCAATAGCCTTGTAACTTCGCCAGATAAATAGCCACATACGACTTTTCCAGAAAAGACGACGGCCTGCTGGCGAGTCCTTCCGATCGCGGAGCTTGTTCTGGTAGTCCCAGGTCCAGTAAGCACGCTCGGGATAGACTAGCTCTGGCTCTGGTTTCCACGACATTGCGTCGGAGCCGCGGTTCTGGGCAGCTTCGAGGACGTAGCGGAGGAACGATTCCCTCCTGAGGACATCCTCGAGGATGGAGGTGCGAAGCACTGCGGACATGCGCTTGTACCAGTACGGGCGGTATAGACTGTCTGATTTGTACGGGCCCTGGGGATGTGCCAACCTGGCGATGGGTCCGGAGGTGTCGTCCTTGTCAATTCGGACGCCGGGCATCATGAGGGCTTCGAAGACGCCGATTTTGGCGAGAGAGCTGGAGATCCAGGGGTCAGTTGCACCACAAGGACCAGACCACTTCATCTTACGGGAGAGGCAAGTCGTGCTGGGCTTGTTTTTGCCGTGCTTTTTCTTCTTCTTCTTTCTCTTGTCGACGATAGGATGGGCATTGAGTAGCTCTTCCCTGAGGTCCTCGTCATCGACAACGATATTGAAAGCATCGTCGCCAGCCAAGGCATGCGTAACTGTAGTATCAGTATCGTTCAGATGAAGCGTCGACTTCTTCTTCCAATTGTTCCAGTGCTCCTTTTTGTCCCAGAAATCATGCATGTTGATCTTTGGCAGCCAGTCATGGAAGTTCGCGACACTCTGGAAAGGTTCATGGTAGGCCTGCTCACCCACAATCGACGCGACAGCCTGGACGGTCCGATAGTATCCCCAAGTGACTTTCTGCCCGTCAAAGCTACCGGGACCTTCATTGCCCTGGTAAGAATCTTGATGGGAATCGGAATCTTTATTTTTTGTCGTTCGCACTGTGCGATCCCATTGGTATGTGTTACAGGTCTGGTCGACCCAGCCGAATGCCGTGATAGCGGCTCTGTCGCAAAGCGCTGACATCTGCTTGACGTGGCATACATTGTTGCAGCCATCGGAGATCGTGTGAGTGAGGGCTTTTCTTTCATTGTCGGCGGCGAGGTCTTGAGCCATCCATGTGGCTGGCATGGAATCGAACAGCTCATGTGCAACCTTGTCCTCTCGAACCCAGTCTTGACAGTTTGGGTAGAGTAGCTACAGAAATGTGTGTCAGAGACGTTTACATAGTAAGATCTGGCCTCCATCGCCCCGATGGACGTTAACCACGCACCAATTGGCGATGAATAGCCTCGGCATAGCATCTTTCGGTCACCATTTCCATGAGCTTGCCCGATAGCCCTTTGCTGTCTTCGTCGTAGTATTCTGGCGGATAGTGGTTGACTGACTTTCCCGACGCCACTGATTTTATGGGATATGTTGTTGTCGTGACAGTTGGCATGCTGGTCACGGTTGGTGATCCATCCATATGGAATGTCTGAGTAAGTTTTGCGGTCGCCGGTTCCATCAATGTTGTGGTATTTTCTGTCCTCTTACTCAGAGTCGGTGCCGTGTGGAGGCTGCCGTGTGTTGTATCCTGCGCTTCTGCCCAGCAGGAGAGGCCAGAAAGTCCCAAGAATCCACACATAAGTGCACGCTTCGAATGACTTCGTTCTGCCATGGTGTCGTACTGCAGCAATCGGCCGCTGTGCAGGATCTGGAATGTCGTATGTCTCGTGTATCTGAAGACAAATCCAGAAATGGTGTGGAGAATCTAAGAGGACGTGGAAGAAAGGAGAGAATAATAAGGGCTGCTGTCCTCAAAAATCATAAAAGAGACCAAACATCGCAGCCGTATCGAGTCGCACAGTAGCTTAGTCTGTCCTCAATTCTCTGACTAGCTTCACGCCACCCACAATCGCCTGGACCCGGTTGACCAGATGTTGCGGCGATGATTCGCCATACTCGTGCGTCCTGGACACATCGCCACGACTGCTTGTGGCAGGATGTTGCAATGTAGCTTGGTGACCAAAATTGCTACAGCGGCCCGGGGCAGGCCGAGAAAGTGGATGGGACCTATTCACCAAGCCTCAAGAGAAGTCCTACTGCTTCAGAAGCTCGTAAATTATCGCCACCTGTCGTAATCCAAGCATTCCTGACGGCTGAGCACATGACAGATGTCAGGCCAAGCCAAGCGCATCATGGGCTGGTGCCTGGGGTACCACTTTTGGAAGCGAGCCTCTGAGTATCACGCAACAAATCTTCCATCTCAAAGCCCCTCTCCCAGCGCGGTCGCAATGCCCCGGTCCCCAGAACTCTTGGCGAAAGGAGGTGGCCGCCTCTACAGAGGCACGACGACCTCTTAATCGCTGCCATCGCTCAGAGACAGCTTGTCGAAGGGAAATGAACGGTCAAAGGCACGCCTCGCTTCGATTACACTTAATGTGTCGCAAGTTCTTGGACCACTTTTCCCAGTTCATACCCACAATATGGCTATTTAGCGCTATAGTGGCCACCTCTTTTGTCGTGAGCCCTTACCAGGGAAGTAAGGGCGTCATCTCGCTGCATCCTCAGTCACAAAAGCCGCTCGCCTTGCAGGACTTCGATGTGGACAGGGCCCACAAAATAACTGGAGGCCTGTGCTAGTAAGACAGTAACAGAACGAGTCATTCGAGGTGCCGGCAGGCGCTTTCCGCATCGACAGAAAGTGGCAAAGGTCTCGCTTTGTGGAATGAGGCCATATGAGGGCGCGACTGGCAGACCCTTCCTTGCGATATGGATAGTGATTGTGCCAGGGCTGAGGGCTGACGTTGTGGAAGTGCACCACAACTCCAAGCGATCATTCCGGCGGCCTTGCCATGGTCGGTATTGTGAGGCAGCGACGAGAGGCCGGCTGAGCGAGGTATCATCTTATTTCCTTCATCTAACCTGCCTACTCTCAAAACTATGTACACAAGACTCTTTACATATCCTTCACACAATCCCCGCCCCCTCCCTCCCCACGAGCCTCAACGGCTTCACAAAGGTCGCCCTCATATAAACATCCACGGCGTCAATCTCCACCTCCCAGATATCGCCCGGCTGCGCTGCCTCGAGTCCATACTTGTTCGGATCATGCATCGTAAAGTTCAGTCCCAACTCCACACAATACGTCGCAGTCCCATTGTCCCTCAGCATCCCAGGCGTCTGCGGTATGAACACCTTCAACGTCTTGTACGGCAGCTCCCCATCGTCATTAAAGTAATGCTTCCTGAACATGAGCATGCACGTCCAGAAGTCTTCAGCTTTAGCCTTGGCACGGGCGATCATGGATTCGCGGGGTTGGAGGCCAAGCATGATGGTGTCGAGGACGGTTTTGGAGAAGGGAAGGAAGGAGCGGTCGGGGTTGGGATTGGTGGTGGTGAGACTTTTGCCGGTTTGAGCTTCGTGGCGTAGTGCGGCTGCGATTTGCCAGTGGAGGATCATGTCGCCGTAACGTCGCAAGGGAGATGTGACTTTGCTGTAGTGGTCCATGCCGAGGAAAGCGTGGCGTTTGGGCTCGGTGCGGAGGACCGTGCTACCCAGTGTTTTGATGTATTGCACTCCGAGATGCATGGGCAAGGTACCGTCTTCTTGCATTGCCGGTAACATTTTCTCCTCCCAGAGTTTGCGGCTGTCATATTGTGGGTCTGGGACGGTGCCTCTGTGGATGACTGGGATCTTGCGCTCTGAGCACCACGATGCCGCTGTTTCGCAAGCGAGTAACATGCATTCTCGCACTAGGACATCGACAACATTAGAGCTAGGAGCAAACCAATTATGAAGACCGGTAGTACGCATTTGGATGACTGGGTCACCCTCGACGATGCGTGAGCCTTTCCGATAAGGATGATCCCAAGCGAGACCATGGCTCTTCCAGGACTGCCAGACACTCACTTTCGGCTTGTGAGAGTCGAAGAAGATACCGCCATTACTTTTCCTGATGTTGGCACGTTTTGCAGCTATTTTTCTTAGCAGTCGTAGGTCATTGACATTCCTTTCCGTCGCATTAGGAACCTGGCTCTTCCTAATGCGACTAGGAGGAGGGTCACCACCAACAGTGAGCACAAGCTCCGGCGCCTTTTCTGGCATGCCGTTCTCCGATATCAGCTGCTGGACTTCCTCGCTTGTAAGAGACACCACATTGCGAACCGTTCCTGCCGTGATCTTCTGGTCGACAGTCTTGCCGTCCTCGTCCAGTTTTGCGCTGAATGTCAATGCTGGTCGGTTTGGAGCAAGCGAGAAATGTCTCTGAGTAGCCCATCGTGGCATCATCATATATGTTCGCTCTGGCATGTAGATCGTCTCTCCCATATGTCTCGCCATTTTGGCCAAAGGATGATCACGAGAAAAAAAGGCAGTAGGATTGGCGATGTGGATGTGCACCCAATACTGCTCCTTGCCATCCGCGCTCGTCCCTGCCGGCTCGACTGAAACGCCGTCATCAATCTCCTGAGCGCTGGCATCATCGATGCAGTAAACAGGCAGATCTTTCCAGTCGTGGCGCAGGTCAGCCATCGAATCGTTAAGGTCGTGCTTGTCTTTCATGGCAACCAGACTGGTCATCAGATTCTGAAGAGGCCTGCTGTGTTGCGAGCTGGGCAGTAGCAAGTGCTGATCGAAGCGAACACGGTTGTCGTAAGGCATGATAGTGCCCAGCTCTTGAAGGAACACAAAGCCGGTCCCAATGGCCAATCTCTGATTATCATACAGCCCGGTAGCCTGAAGTAGCAGTGGGGGCAGACTCTCGATGCGAGGAAGGCCTATGAACATGCCACTGCATGCCCAAGACTCCATGAAGCGTACAATTTCGGTTTCGTCAGCAGTGAACTCTTGCCCGCGATGCAGCTTGATGCAGTCAGATGTCTCAGTAATCGGAAGTCGGGTCTTGCTGATACCCATGTTGTTGGTGGCGTTCGATAACGACGCGGGCATCGGATGTCGTGACTCGCGATTCTTCACGATTATGGTTTTCGCTTTTTCGAGGAAATTGTAGACGTGTTGCGCGCCTTTGGGAACCCGTCGTCGACTGAGTTGACGTTCATCCATCCCTGCTGTCTGTGCAAGATCATCCTGCCACTGTCGAATCCACTCACGCACGTTCTCGACCATTCTCACCTGCTGTTTGCTGCGGATTTGCATGTAGCCTGTCAAACGATGAGAGCGGCGATCAATGTTGAAAGCGAAACCACCATGCGTGAGCGCCCTGCGGACCGTATACAGCGCTGTAAGCGGTAATTTGTCGATGGACGTGCGGAGCAGAGTGGTGGCGGCAGAAAGAAGCGAGCCATATCGAAGATCTGTATCGTGAGCCAGAATTTTGTGAGCGTCGTCTAAGGTTGAAGCATTCTTGCGGTAGATCTCCTGGCTTTCATTGTGGAAGTCGACCATGCGCTTCACAAGGGGGGCCGCCACTTCTCTTGGCACAGAGAGGTCCTCGGTGTAGGCTTTTCCCCGTAAAGTGTCCATGTCCATCGTGTCTTCTGGAGTTGGAAGATGATCGAGTAACGGCTTGACTAGCTCTGGGCTGACCCATCTTGGGATGCTATACATGATGGCCCTTTCGGGTATATGCATCCAGCGACCTTGCATAGTGAAGAATTGGGCCTCTTTCGCACCAGAAAGCACAGACTGAACATATACAGCAAGTACACTCTCACGCTCAGTGCTTAAGTATTCGATCTCTACCAGATCGCCCATCTTGAGGAAGCGACCATCGTCCTTGCCAGTGCCGTCGTAACCCTCTTTGCCAAGATCAGCGAAGTGCGTGAATGCTTCTCTTTCGTCTTCTTCTTGCTGGAGTTGCCGGCGAGCCGCGCTATCGTCAGGCAGGCGTGTCAGATTGTTCACAGGTGTTTCCATATCGGCGTAATCCTCGTTCTCGACCACCTCCGGCATAGCGTCTTCGTGACCGTGAAGCTCCTGCCACTTGCGAAGCTGCGCTCGGATACCATTGGGATTCTCGGCCTCGTCGGCAGAAGGCATCTTGAAGGGAGGCTCCTCACCGCTCGTGTAACGTATAAATGAGAGCTGCGGCACACTCTGCTCTCCAGACATTGCGGCGGCGGATTGTTGAGACCAACGCGTAGAAGCGTGGTACAGTCTTCCCGAAACACATCCATGCCGGCCGCCATTCAGCGGCGTTGCAACGAGGCGAAAGCCCTGCCATGCAAAGCCGTCGAACGCTGAAGTTTCAGGGACAGTCGACCTCCGGGGTCGCTGTACCGTTCGCAACGATGAAGAGATGGTCTTGGTTGATGAGGACGCCGCAGCCGTAGCTTCCTTGAGTGCACCGAGAGCAATTCCGGGTCCGTTGTCAAGACGTTCTGATGTCTTCTGACCTTCCTCGGCGGTGTTTGTCATGTGTTTCGTAGTTTCATCACGTGCAGCGAGAGTGCTTTTCGCGTCGTCGTAGAAGAGATCAGATGCTTCATGGTTGTGGTGCTCACTGGTCACCCTCGCAGAAGCATTTGCCGTACACTCAGCTTGTGAAAGGCCGGTGCCGCTTCCGTGCGTTTGGCTTTCAAATGCTCCAAGATTATCTCGATGAGTAGAGCAGACAGCAAGAGGGTTCGCAGTCGTCGAAGAAGTCGTCTCTTCCAGGGTGGCAAGCGGCGCTACCAAAAATGGCTCCTGGAGGTGTTCGTCAATGATGCTCATCAGTGGTTGCCTAACACTCGACGGCCCCGTTGGAACGAATTTCGGCGAAGGACTCCATCTTCGAGCAGCTTCATGCACGAGGTTCAAACTGCTTTGGCCTGCGCGGGCTCGTGGAAAGGGTAAGCGCGAGTCTGTGGCTGCTCCCTGCTTGGCAATGCGAGGTTCGCGTAGCTGGGCGTCGACGTTATGTTTCCGAATGAGACCATGACTTTGCGTGTAGTGCACGAAACGAGTCCGAAGATCTTTCGTTTGATTGTTCGACAACTGTGGTCCAGAAATGATACTCCGCACTCTCAATGATGGCTCAACAGCTTCAGGCTTGACTAACTTGGTCTGCATAGACCGAGAACTGAAAGGTTCAAGATAGGGTCGATCCATCTTCGATATCAGTGGAGCAACGACAGTTCTGAAGCTGCGCGGTGGCTCGATGGCTTCCGGCTTGACAAACCTGGGCTCGATAGACCTCGATTTTGCGGTTGCGGCTTCGGCGGACTCTGAAACTAGCTGCGTCGGAAAAGGCGAAATGTCTTCCATACACATAAGGAAAGCTAGAAATCGGTTGTCTTCGGGATCCCAGCGCAGATCCTGTTGCTCAAGCCACAGCCCAGAGGCGACCATGCTTTCTGACGGATAGACATCTTGATCACGCTCTAATATGTTCAGGTCCAAGGTTCGCAGCATGTCAGCAGATTGTTTATCCAGCGGCGCTGTACCGAAGGAAGAAAGTTGCGACTTGGACAGCCACGTTGATTCCAGAACGGCCCGCTTCTGGACCGAAGTCTGCGCTGACTTGATGGTAAGGGAATCGAGACTGTATTGAGGATATGCCCTGATGTCTTTGTCTATCCAGTCGATGGCGAGACTGTGTAGTAGGTAGTGTTTGGCGTACTGCTTCCCAATATGTCGAACGAGATGACGCGTGGTCTTGTCGGTTGGCATTTCGCGTCGCTTCTTTGTACCATCTTCTTTCGACGGCGATAAAGACGCCGATGTTGTGAGAGCGCGATTACGAGAGCCCCGCGCTCGCACCAGGTTGGGCCGTCCATCGGTGTCTGGCTCTTGTGTTGTAGGATCTCTCGATGGCCGTGCTGGTGACTGTGTGCTGAGGACCCTGCACTGGTTGTTGACGGGGGAAGAAGGCTCGAATCGCTCGAATAGCTGTCGACGGTATGTCGCAAGATCGTATTCCGCTGTGCCTCTGACGTGCCCGTCCTTCGTTGTCGCCGCCTGGCCATGTCGTGCCTTCGTTGCGCATGATGCATATCGCCTCTGCTGTGTCTTGGCCCTGCAACTCAGACACACATATGCATCCTTGGTACTCTTGCCGAGAGTGCCACTCCTAGATGCCAGCATTCTCCAGCAGAAACGAGTGAAAGTGATGAAGAGAGTTGAAGATCCCCATCGCCATCACGACTTCGACGTTTGGACCCCACTCCCGAGAAGGCGCCCCCCAAAAAAACCCACCGGTAGCAATTGAACTTCATATGTTGGAACAGCGACGTTCACACATCACCATGCTGCCTCGATAATTCCCCTCTCGCAATGACCACCTCTCCTTCGACACCCGGCGGCCTCGCCTCGCCTCAAGCAGTCGCTGCAGCAGGCGCCAAATCTCTCCGCACCCACAACGATCGCCTCTCCCTCCCCTTAGGTCTCCGCTTACCTTTAGCATCCACGGTCGGCTCCCTAACCGGGTTCCTCCTCGGAATAGCCAAAGGCAGCAGCGACTCTGGCCTGCGCTTTCAAGCCGAGAATGCCCACCGCCTGCCTTCCACCCAAACAGGCTGGTACCTCTATCACAAGTCCAAAAACTACAACATGATGCTCGGCGGGATCGTCGAAGGGTTCAAGCAGGCGGGGAAGTACGCAGTCTGGGTTGGATGCTACTTCATACTTGAAGAAGGAGTGGATCGGGGCAGGGCAGCGGGCGTGCGGATGTGGAGGAGAGTTTTCCGGGAGGGGGAGTTTAAGAATGGGATGAGAATGGCAACGGCAGGGGATGTTGTGGATCAGGATCTGGTTCCTTTGGAAGGCAGTGCTGGAAGGGAAGAGGCGAGGGTGGCAGGGAATAGGGACTGTGCGAGTAGTATGTTGGCTGGGTTGGGGACGGCGGGCATTTTTTCGGCGTGGCACCGGTTTCCACTGCCTACGGCGGCGAGGACGGCGAAGATGGGGGCTAAGGCTGGGTTGGCGTTTGGGGTGTTGCAGGATGGTGTGAGTCTCCTGCGGGGCAGGAGGGTGGGATATATGGGGTTTGTGAAGAGGTATACCGTAGGAGAGAGTCAAGAGCTGGACAACCAGAAGATGGCTGTCTGAAAGCAATACGGGTCACATGCACGACAACCTCTATGAAACATCACATCGCTTGTTCAGCCCACGACCAGATCATCTGGGCCAACACGGTCCACGACACAAAAGTCCTTGGTTAAGTGCTCATCAACGACCTATACTTCTCCGGATCATGTGCAGACTTGCGGTGGAGCTAGGTCTCAATCAGCTTCTGGCGCATTGGAAAACAAAATAGTGTGGAATGCCTTCCTTCCGCTCACCATATCCATCATCAAGACGCTTGCCCTGCTCCCGGACGAGGCCCAGCAAGAAACAAGAAATCGGAAGACAGTTCATTGAACTCCTCGAAATCGAGCGTATCCTCTGAGGCCGCATCATACTCATCCACGATCCATCGTCTCAACTCACAGCCTGGCCTAGTCGAAGCATACACCTGATTGATCACGTCGTTCCGGAAGACCAGTCCTTGCTTATCACTGACCGCAAAGCATAACTCAGGACACTGCATCTGCTCGCCAAGAGTGTACCCCTCGAGGACGCTCTGCAAGATTTCTCCTGTATGGATCGCGCGACCTATGTCCACGTCGGCATTCGCACTCAAAAAGCTCCCACCAAATGGGATATATGCCCATCCTCCACCACCTCCGGCCCAAGATCAAACGCCACCTTCCCAGCATATCACCACTCCTCTCACCAGATTCGAAACGCGTCAGAGTCCAGATGCATCAGTTTGAGATCACCACCTACCTCTTTGGCGGCGCAATAGAGCCAACGGCAGTTCTCGCGGACTTTGGAGGTGTGCAGGATCGTTTCTGCGAGGTGCTTGGTGCCGCGGATTAGGACTGTGAACGTCTTGCCGAGACTTTCTGAGTTTCGATGCAGTAGCGAGTGTGTGCGAAGTGGCAGATCTGGCTCGGGGTCGTCTTCGTCGTCGGAGAGCAGGAGTCTCCTGGTTGGAGTGTTGGATCCTGCATGACGAAGCGCATATATCTTCGATGGCCTTCGCAAGGGCCTGTGTCGACGGCTTGCACTTTGTTTGCGCCTTCCTCTTTGGCTCACTTCGAAGACGATTTACGCTACTTGCTCCCCTGCATGCCACCTCCCTGGTCTCCACGTACCCCTTCGTCGGGCAGTACTAGGCCAAGTGCTTCGGCGTTGATCGGAGCTGCCATGTACCGCGCGGCGGAGGCCATCAGGTCCTCTTACACGTGACTTGGCTCATCTTCAGGTACGACTGGCTGTGCTGTCGCCTTCGTGGATTGGTTCAACACGACTTTGGCTTTCCACGATGCCATCCGGTCCTCAGGGTTGGTCTCTGACATCGGAAAATTGGAGGGCACTTTACGCTTCCTTCTCGCTGGTTGCTTGCTCTCCTTGGGAACTTCCTGGAGCCTGGAAGATGGTGGAACTTCAACCTAGTCGGGACGTTTGTTTCCTGCAGATGTCGCCGGGTTGGCTTGCTCGCCAACATTCTCTCGCTGGTGGCCGATGTTTCTGTCGTCCATATTGATCCAGGTCTTGGTATTGACCTGATGTTGTACGATGTATTAGTATACACGAGTGGGCTTCTCTGAAGCACCGCTGTTATGTCACGTGGTCTAGAAAGCACGATGTCATGGGCATGGTCACCAGTGCGACTACGCACGTGGACTGTCGGGTCATATTTTTGGGCTTGCATGGTAGTGTACAGCAGGATGCGAGTGTGCGATACGTACTCTCGGATCTACAGGTCCCCTGGAAGTCGTGCTGCTGCACTAGAGCCTGTCCCTCATTACCGAGTCTCCATGCTCCGATGATAGCTGATGTTCCACCACATCTCGCATGCTGCACCACACGATGGGATCTTGCAATGGCTCGAGGGGGCGAGGACGGTCTGACCGGTACTGCGCCACCCATTCCATTCCATCTTCGACCTTGAACATGTCTGTTGGCTCCCGACTTCTGCAATACCCACCTTCGCCGAGACTGTAGTGTCAAGCACGTTGACAGGTAGTTTATGAAGGTAAATGAAGTGATACCAGGAGGCTCCAGGTCGTGCTTGCCTACGGCGTGCGGATGACTGCATATGCTATGGCGGCATCTAAGCTGCCACCAGCTGGAACCCGCTCTCAGCACTATGCCTCCAGTTCAGCTCAGCACCCACGCTGTCACCTCCATGTCTAAGCAACAACAGCCGCAGCCACACAGCCGAGAAATGCTCCACTTATGCCGTGTCACCGAAGAGGTTCGCGCCTGGCTGATGGTACTCACGTTTTCCAGCAGAATCGCAGCCATCACGTCGGCTTCGGAACGCCACACTACAGGCTGTCCAGTTTGTTAAGCTTCCATCACCCGACGCAGAGTGTCCCGATGTCCCGACGTTCCAGAAAGTAGCAGCACACAAAGGCTAGTGCGCCGATGTGATGGACCTTTGAGTACCTCCTAGGCCGATCAGAAGTGCTCCAGCGATGCGCGTGGCTTTGCGCTTGAGTCTGACATTTCTTTTGATTGCTCCTCAGCACGTACGTTCTCGGCAGGCAGGATCATTTCAAATCATACACAACCCACCAGTATCTTCTCGCCGATCGCTAAATGCATCAAAACTTTGCGCAGAGTGAAGACCTTTCGCACCTCTTCGTAGGTGCACTACTTTATTTTCCCCCACCGAACCAACTCATCGCACTACCCTTCATCTCCTTCATCTGCGCCTCCATCAACCTCTTCTGCTCCTCCGCCTCCTCCTTCAACCACTGCTCTCCATTCTCCCGGATCTGCTTCTCAAGGTGTTCATACTGTCGCTGTCCCTGCTCTCTAATCTGGTCACTCAACATCTTTCCCTGCGCAAGCCCCTCGGCAACGCTCTGACCGTCAGCCAGAATCATCCCGCCACCCATCGGGCTGCCACTTTTCACACCCAATGAGCTCGCTACGGAGCCGAGACTGAACTTTGGCTTGCGTCGACGCTCGTCGGCGAGTTGTTCGTTGAAGCGTTTTCTTGCTTCAGCTTCGCGACGGGCGAATTCCTCGGGGATGGATTTGCCTTCGAAGGATTTGATTACGGTGCGGACGTCGGTTGTGCCCATTGTTGCGACGTACTCGAGGAACGGGATGAGGGCGACGAGGTCTTTTACGTGTGGGTCGTGAGGGTCGCCGTTCCATTTGGGGATTACGATGGCGTTTTCGGGTTGGTTCTTGACGTGGGGTGCGTGAGTATCGATGATTAGTGTCTTCTCCAGAGGTCGGTTGAGATAAGAAAGGTCCTTGACGTATTCGCCACCTTCGTATTTGGTGGCTTCCCTGCCCAGTGGCCACATGATGAAGTGGTATGGGTCGAGTTTGGCGATTACTGGGTCGGCGATGGCACGAGGTACGGAGGTGAAGAGGACGAGTTCGTAGTATTGGGAGAGGTAGCGGATGAAGTAGTCAATGCCGGGTCGCTTCGCTGTTCGGTAGCCATTCTGGCGGTCCCAGGTCGTGTGGATCAGGAGATCCTCCAAGCTCAGGACAAGTGTGTATGGTGGTCGTTGTGACTCGGGCACATCCGGGAGCAGCTTGGGAAAGACAGGCTCCGTGTAGTATCCAGTCTGGTCGCCCAAACGTGCGCGGACTCGTGCCCACAACTTCCCAGGTCCCCAGCCATCTGCCTCGCCTGCCTCGAGTCCCGAGGGAAGCTCCTCAGTGTCCGAGAAGGGTCGTGCTAGATAGAGGCCGCCAAAGACGGCAGCCAGCACTATCGAGGCGTAGAGATAATTCAACATCTGCGCTCGCCGCCTGTCGACTGATGTCTCGTACGCAGAGCGATCTCGCTGTCTTTCTTCACGCTCCTTCTGGCGGCCGCCTTCCTCGGCGGAAATTCCCGTCAGATCCAGCTTGTCCTCCCTTGACTGCTGCTCCGCCGTAGTCTCCTTCTCCTGCTTGCTTGCACCAAACTCGAAGTCGAATGTCGACGGGATGCCTTGTCGTAGATCTGGTAGTGGTCCCGTCTGCTGCGGTGGCTGTTCTTGCTGCTCTGCTGCTGCCTCTTTCTCGTGTGTCGCATCTCTCAGCGACCCCGGCGCCGGCGCATCAGCGTCGAGCTTCTGGGCGATGGGTTCTTGTGATGTTGGCGCAGCTTTGTCAAGCGGGGACTCTCGCTGGGTGGTCTCTGGGCCCGTCGGTCGTGCTCCCTCTACAGGCGACTCTGCTCCAGTCGCGGGCTTGGCTGCAGCTGCACTCGGGGTCGCTGCAGCCGGCCCGCCGAACTTTATGCTATCTTTCGGCTTCCATGTCTGGTCTTTAGGCACCGCAGTGCCGGGCGATGTCTGTCGTGCTGATCTCGAGGGATATGCTTTGGGCGTGGGTGGCCTCGGCGGTCTCGATGACGAAGGTGCAGGCGGTCGCGGAGGTTTCGTGGCGTATGTGCGGAGCAGTAGAGGTCCACGCGAGATGCGCAGGGCTATAGTATATCAACATGCGATCACTGACGTTGCCATCCGAGCTATGCATCGCTTGGCGAACATACCGGCTCTGGGTAGCATGTCGTTCGTAAGGGAACTGTCCAGAAGAAGATTATGAAGATGTACAGGGTATCATCAGAACACGAAGCGTCGGAATGACCTGGCAAGAGGCCTGCTGTTATGCAATTGCCCGGACGATATGTGCGATCTTGTTCAAGCTTGAGACTGTGGTAGTGCCTCAATCCTACGGAACTTTCAGTGTCACGTGCGTCACTCTTTCCCGCGGCCGAGGGCAGCGACAGCTACCTGCACGCATTGCCGAGATGGACATGTGGCATAATCCATGTTTCCTTCTACCTCGCCGGCGTCTCTTAGCCACTCAGCCTCGCGCTCATCTCGCTCCAGGACGGCGTACATGTTTCGCATATATCAGCAAACCTGATCTCTACCCCACCATCATCTCCTCATGCGACACTCCACTGCACGTCGATGCACCTCATCGCCTGGCCTGGACCTTTGGCGTCGAGAACAGCTACAGCTACAGCTACAGCTACAGCTACAGCAACAGCAAGAATATGGCCGATGCTCGTGCTGGCGCTCGTCGCCCTGTGGGTGACGACAGGAGCATGCATGACCGATGACGAGATCACGACATTGCGTAAGGACACGCAAGACTTGTTTTACCACGGATACGACAACTACATGTCACATGCCTTCCCAGACGACGAACTAAGACCCATCTCCTGCAAACCGCAGACACGCGATCGCGAAGACCCCGCGAACATTGGCCTGAACGATGTCTTGGGCAACTACAGTCTCACCTTGATTGACTCGTTGTCGACACTGGCTATTCTTGCTTCTGGAGAAAGGGATAAGAATGACCGGCGGGATCCGTTGCGCGACTTCCAGGACGGCGTCAAGAACATTGTCGAGCTTTATGGGCACGGTACGGTCAACAAGCCATGTGGCACGCGAGCATGTGCCTTCGACCTGGACAGTAAGGTTCAGGTCTTTGAGACGAACATTCGAGGAGTGGGTGGTCTGCTCTCAGCGCATCTGTTCGCCATCGGAGAGCTGCCCATCAAGGGATACAAGCCAGTCTTCAAGCAGGGCAGAAATCCAGGCATCAGGTGGAAGAATGGCTTCACCTACAACAACCAACTTTTGCACCTCGCGCATGATCTAGGAAAGAGGCTGCTGCCTGCTTTCAGCACTGTCACTGGCATCCCTTACCCACGAGTGAACCTTCGGACTGGCATACCTTTCTATCAGGATGCTGAACATGGTGTCTGTCGCGCCGATGGCAAGTCTGTCGATATGCGAGAAATGACCGAGAACTGCGCGGCAGGAGCTGGAAGTCTCGTGCTCGAGTTCTCTGCCCTCAGTCGCATGACGGGTGATGACCGGTTCGAACGTCTCGCAAAGAATGCTTTTTTCGCCATCTGGCAGAGACGCTCCAACATCGACCTCCTGGGCAACGGCATCGATGCCGAAAATGGCCTGTGGACCATGCCCATTCTATCCGGCATAGGCGCTGGAATCGATTCTTTCTTCGAATACTCTATCAAATCGGCTATTCTGCTTTCGAACTTACCATATAACGCCAGTAACTACAAAACAGATGCACCCGAGGTATTCCTCCAGGTTTGGGATCAGGCACATGCGGCAGTGAAACGGCATGTCTACCGCGACGCCCGGAGTGAAAAGTACCCTTACTACAGCCAAGTGGATTTCAACAGCGGAGCTTCTCGATTCAATTGGATCGACAATCTCTCTGCGTACTACCCAGGACTCCTGGTCTTGGCAGGGGAGCTCGAAGAGGCTATTGAAGGTCATCTTGTGTGGAGTGCACTATGGACTAGGTATCAGGCCCTGCCAGAGAGATGGAATGCACCCAATGCCTACATCGATGACAACTTCAAGCATTGGGCAGGCAGGCCTGAGTTCATCGAAAGCACATTCTACCTCTTTCAAGCCACCAAAGACCCATACTATCTGCATGTTGGCGAGATGGCTCTTCGCGATATCAGGCAACGATGCTGGACCAAATGTGGCTGGGCCGATCTTGGTGATGTCGTGAAGGGCAAGCAACGCGACAGGATGGAGAGCTTCTTCTTAGGCGAGACCGCGAAGTACCTGTACCTTTTGTTCAATCAAGATCACCCTTTGAACAAGTTTGATGGTCCTGTTGTCTTCTCAACCGAAGGTCATCCATTAATCATACCAGAAAAGTACCGCAAGGAAGTACCTTTCGATGCACCCGTCAAACAACAGATGCGGCAGCTGGAAGCCACCCCGGGGTCTACCCACAAAGCCGTCTGTCCAGCTCCGCCGCCGTCCCTGCCGTTGACTGTCAGCAATGTTGTCGCGAGAGACGATTTCTTCCACGCAGCAGTTCTTGCTCAGCTTCCTTCGGTGCCGGTGCATGAGGTGTCATCCGCACTCATGGAGGCTTCGCCAGATGGACCTGGCATATCTTTGGCTGATGTTGGAAGTCCTACTAATCATACGTACTACCCGCGAACATTGCCGAAGTACCTCAGGCCTGTTGAAGGTGTCAGCTCGCCGATGCTCAGCTCTGTCAGCAGCACGTTGACTTTTCCCAGCCTTGGCAACACTCCTGGTGAAGAGATTGGATACATGCTCCTTGGTTCAATGCACAAGATCCGCGACGGCCTCTTGATGCATTCGCTGTCTAATGTTCGGTTCAATATGGTACAAGAGCCCAAAACTTCGGTCCTGGCAGATGAACATGGCGAGATCACTCTTGAAGTCGGCGGCGTCGAGTTCAGGATCTCCGCAGTCGGCAATTTGGCTCTGGGTAAAGATGAGCGGGTCGTCTTGTCGGATCGAGCACTGGATGGTATTAATCCAACAGATCCACACTTCACGCGGAAGAAAGACCTTGAGATGATTGACCTCGTAGTGGATGTCCCTGTCCTGGCGACTGACGAGGTAGACCAGATTCCCTTCGAGATTGAGGCTCCCGACAACGGCACTTTTGGCGACAAGATTCGTGGTAAGCTGCAAGACATCATTAGCAGCTTGAGCTCCAACGCTGAGCCCACGGCACTTGCCCAAGCAGCGAGTAAGCCCAACATCGTCCGCCATTTCATCCCTGCCATACTCCCTACTGGTATCGGCGCAGCGCCACTCTCGGTCCTGCATGACGAAAGCACGTCAGCTACCGCATTCGGCAGCCTGCCTCACAAATCCATCTTGTACCTGACGGACACATTGTGTGAGCACCGCCTTCCTATGGGCATCGCGCTGCACTACAACATCCTCGTCATCCAACGCGGAGGCTGCAGTTTCAACGATAAGCTCGCCAACATTCCAGCTTTCGCACCTCGCGAGGATAGACTCCAGCTTGTGGTCGTCGTCAGCACCACGCCTTCAGCCGCTGGAGACCAGCAGACGCACCAGGCAGGACTGATTCGGCCTGTGCTTGACCAGCCGCAGCTGACTCCAATGGGTACTGAGAGACGCCACCCGATTGCCATGGTCCTGGTTGATGGTAGCGCGGACCACACTGTTGCGTTGACAGGTGCTGCTAGTGCTCTGGGTAGTTTTGACGATAGTGGGAAGCTTGTTGAGGCGCAGAGGTCGGTTGGTACGAGTAAGGGAAAGGTCAGCACGGGTGCTGGACTTGGTGTGAAGAGGAGGTATTGGTTCGAGAGTGATAATTTGGTCATTCAGAATCTGCATATGATTTGATGGCGATAGCGATACCCCAGAACTGCTTCTTTTGGAGCTGGCATAGAGTTGCAGGAGATCATATGCAGAGATGTGCGTTCTTTCCGGCCGCCAGCTCGGTGTCTCAATTGCCATCGATCGGTTTCTGACCTGACATTATGGCTGCAGGCGCACAGAGAAGGGCGGCGGGAACCTTCCGACAAGAGCCATTCATGAATTCACTCTGTGCATATCGTCATCTTCAGCATCGTGCCCGGCACTCTTCCTCGCTTCCTTACCTGTTTTCACTACATCCAGTCCTCCGGAATGTGTATACATACATGGTAAGTCTCAAGACTTGCTTCCACGTTGACACTGTCTCATGACCGTTAGACGGGGCGTAGCCACGCCTAGTATATTTTTCCTGCTACCGAACATGGGGCCACCGCTTCAGCCAACTTGCACCCGGTTGGAACGGCAGGCATGCACAATGGATATTATAAGCTTGAAAAACCAAGCGCCGCTCCGATTTTTATTTGCGGGAGTCTGCGGTACAAGGCCACTTGGCTGCAATGAGTAGAATTGCTTTGATGGCACCAGAAAGCGATTGATATGGCTTGACGAAGCGTTTTCTGCTGTGATTGCATCAGACGGAGGCGTTTTTTTCTTCGCCTGAAGATCGATCCCAGTTGTCCACAATGCTTGGAGGGTTCTGAATACCCATGAGCGTTGCGTGGAGAAGTTTGTGTACCGCACGGAACAGTTTCAACATTTTTGATGGGCTTTGCATATAGAGATTGAAGAGCTGCAATCGATGCGTGACAACTTCTACAGCTGTCGACAGATTCGATCTCGCTATAGGGCTTACAATGGCACACCTCATCCATCCGCTGGAGCATCGGCCAGCGTTGCAGCCGCATGAGATATATCCGGAGACGGGGCTGACTTCGTATCGATCTCTGATGGCGAAGACGAAGTGGAAGTTCAATATCATTCGCCAACAGATTCGATCAAGCAAGGCACTTAAGGAATAGTACACTTGCACGAACAAGGGTTCACGGATGGCTGAGCACATTGTTAAGGTCCGATGCAAATTTCCTCCAAACTCCGTCCGCCTCGATGCTTTCCACCAGTGCGAAGCGGAGGCGAAGCTTGTCCCCACTGTTACCACCTCAACTCCGCAAGCAGTCGGCCTCACATGAGCCCAAGCTCTTGAGTATCATGCCAAACCGACTCCGACGCCACAAGCAAATGACCGCGAGGAACTCCTCCTCGTCCTCCTTCAATCTGCTCACCGCTCGGGGAGATCGAGGCACTGGTCCCGCTACGCAATGCCGAAGCCAGCGCCTGAGCAAGAGTCTGACCATCCGGGCTTCTTCCAGCGCATCGGCGATGCACGAAAGGCCCGAGCCATCGCATAACAGCGGAAGGCTCAGCAGAAGCAGGAGATCAGAGGGGCGACGTACGGGTATGTCCAGCCGGGGTCTTCGGAGGTGAGCCTGAGTGATGAGGACGAGGTGTGGCCTGATGCGGAGCTTGTCTGCGCGGAGGGCAGGGTCTGCGAGGTGATGGATGTCAAGGCGTATGGCGAGCTCATGCTCTTGTTCCATACGAATGATTCGAGCGGAGGCGGTGATGGAAGGGTTGCGTTTGGGGGCGAGTCAGGAGTGAGTGGGCCGACGGGATCCCGGAGGGCCATAGGCTGACAACTGAAGGAGTTGGTATGTAGGAGTACCTAGTCTGTAAGGGTTCTGAATGGGAATGTGTATCATATGGGAACAGAAGGTGTTTGCAATTTCGTACTCTTAACCCAATGCTGATCTACCATGATGAGCAGATGTGGAACTCAGACTGAACAGCCTCAATGACACAGCTCGGTACACTGGATTTTTCATATGCCTGTAGCGAATCAATGGCGTGATAACCGCTTTCGGTATACAGAGCAAAGATCTGGTCATTCAATTCATTCACTTCTCCGCGGCTTCACGCTACGGTCTTGGCATGCTGCTACAATGCTTTCATCGGTGAAGGCGATCGTGTTCATGAGTACGTTAATAACACCTGCGACGACGCACAACGCGATGTGGGATTGCATGATGTTGCACTAAAGGTCCAAGACATTTACATGGCCTTTCTCTTCTGTAAGCTTCGAGACTAAGCAATCAGCGTTAATACTTTCGCGGTCACACAGCACAAACAGACTTCAAACCTAAAGAATCATACAATCAATCTCGCAGAACAGTACAAAGATGTCTCACGCCCTCGCAGGTTATTACCTGTACCAGGCCGTCAAAGCCAAGAAAGCAGAACGAACCGGTAAAAAGCAACAACGAGCTGCGCTTCGAAAGATCAGAGAGATACCATCGGCCGAAGGAAGCTCGACCCCCGAGTTCATCTCTATTCAAGCCAAGAAGATCGCCAGTAAGGTTCGCCACTGCTTCCTCGCTCGCTCTCCACGCCAGCTCCCACGCCACGAAGAGTGCGAGAAGCTGCTGACCGATGCACAGGCACAGCCAGAATCATGGCCGCCTGCAACATAGCTTGGGAATGACCTCGTCCGTTCAGAGGCGACTGGGGAATACCACGAGGGTACAGTAGCCGACTCGTCCGATATTTTCGAACCATCCTCAGCATCCCGCTGGGCAGGACAGCCTGAACAATACACCTCGATCGAAGCTGCAGTCAAACGCGAAGCACCACAAGGACATTCCACCAATCTCAGCTCGTGCGCAACTCTGATGCGAGGAGGTCGGTTTCAAGAGTATACCTCCGTCGTTGCTAGAGCCAAGCACGCTGCGACTAATGACTCGCCGCAGCCTTCAAGCGCAACTAGCGCGCAGACAGAGCCTCGAACGCCAAGAAAGCTCAAATCCAGCGGATCGAAGACGAGAAGAGAAAAGCGTTTCGAGGCCAGTATGAGGGCCGAAGGTCCGGTCTGCGAGGGATACTCACGGCTCTCGAGTTCGTCTTAGACTCCTAGGGACGGCTTCGATCTCAATGCGCCGAGTGAAGAGGCGTTCAGGGAGTGGTTGCTCTCTGGAGGCGATGAATTTCCCGGGTCAGATTTCGTGCCGCTGCTAACGCGTGAGTAGTAGCAAGTGCTCAAGTGGTAGGCGTTTTGAGATGCTGGATTGGAGGGAGGTGGTATCGGGTGCTTGGATTTGGGAGGTAGTTCATGTTCTTTAGTCCCAGCATCTCAACGCTCTGAGCTGACGATGCCGGGCTCACTATTCTTTGGTGTCAGGCCGAGATGGACGTAGCCCGGCCGGTGCCTCGTTTGTTCTTGGCATCATTGGAAGGTAGCCTCTGTAATTGACCACGGAAGTCGGCCGGCGTCGGCCGCTAGCTTCCCTGCTTGCACACTTGCCAAGAGGCCTCAAATCGGTCATTTGAACTTTTTTCGCGGACTTGCTCGTTAAGAAACAACACGAACTCACCTCCCAACACCCACCCACCCACCCACCCCTACCGACAAGATGGCTGAGCAACTCGTACTCCGCGGCACCCTCGAGGGCCACTCCGGCTGGGTCACCAGCTTGGCCACCTCGCTCGAGAAGTGAGAAGAGATAGACCAAGTTCAGCTGCAGCGCAGCGCAAGAGAGAGCACACACTAACAGCCACACGCAGCCCCAACATGCTCCTGTCCGGCTCGCGTGACAAGACGCTCATCATCTGGAACTTGACCCGCGACGACACCAGCTACGGCTACCCAAAGCGCTCGCTCCACGGCCACTCCCACATCGTCTCCGACTGTGTCATCTCCTCGGACGGCGCCTACGCTCTGTCCTCGTCCTGGGACAAGACTTTGCGCCTGTGGGAGCTCTCCACCGGCCAGACCACCCGCCGCTTCGTCGGCCACACCAACGACGTCCTCTCCGTCTCTTTCTCCGCCGACAACCGCCAGATCGTCTCCGGCTCGCGCGACCGCACTATCAAGCTGTGGAACACGCTCGGTGATTGCAAGTACACCATCACCGATAAGGGCCACACCGAGTGGGTCTCCTGCGTGCGCTTCTCGCCAAACCCACAAAACCCAGTCATCGTCTCTGCTGGTTGGGACAAGTACGTCAAGGTATGTACGGCGAGAAAGACTCCGACCACCCCCTCACATGATGCTACAACAAAGTATTTGCTACTTCAGAGCCTACGGGCCATGAGACACACTTTGCCTTCACCGGCGCACTGATTTCGCTCTGATCACACCATTGCCAATCTATCATACATTCAATGATCATGGGACTGACCTTCTTTCCTAGGTCTGGGAGCTCTCCACCTGCCGCCTGCAGACCGACCACATCGGCCACACCGGCTACATCAACACCGTCACCATCTCTCCCGATGGCTCCCTCTGCGCTTCCGGTGGCAAGGACGGCACCACCATGCTTTGGGACCTGAACGAGTCCAAGCACCTCTACTCCCTCCAGGCTGGTGACGAGATCCACGCCCTCGTCTTCTCTCCAAACCGTTACTGGTTGTGCGCTGCCACCGCCAAGGAGATTGTCATCTTCGACCTTGAGAAGAAGAGCAAGGTTGACGAGCTCCGCCCAGACTTCCTCGAGGCTGGCGGCAAGGCCCGTGACCCTGAGTGTGTCTCCCTCGCCTGGTCCGCTGACGGCCAGACTCTGTTCGCCGGTTACACCGACAACAAGATCCGTGCCTGGGGCGTCATGTCCCGCGCTTAAGCGGATCGCGAGCATTGCATCAACTGCAGCAATCCGTCAATTGCAGAAATCACAACGATCGCAACAATGCAGCAAATGCAATCTTCGCAGGAGAACAAGATGATGAGGGATGGAATATGGCACGTTGATGCGCGATACGAGGATCATTGGTTGCTGCTCAATCGTGGTAGCGGGAGTGGTTGGCTTTTGACTTCCGATGAAAGGTCGCAGCGGTGCACATGCCAGGTAGAACGAAATGATAGACGATTCTTCACGTTTTCAGTGCGAGCCCAAGGTATCTCAAAAGTCCTGTTCCATCAAAAAGATCTTCATTCCAGCTGCACCTTCCCTCTCATTAGCCTGGTCTCGTCAAATGTCGAGCTGACTCTTGCACATCACCATTGACGACCAAGATTCATTCAGGTTGCGATACCAATCGAGCTCACGACGCGGCCGTCTTCAAAATCACGGAGCGCATCCGACAGCCATGGAGAAAGCGTGTTTGCGAGCCTGCATCAAGCGCACATGTGATAACGTCCAGCACCTCGAGCTGCACGTGTCGGTCCTTATCTATGATATTGACAGCATCCCAGCCCGTTCCTGCAGCTGTCCGATTGAGCGCTCTAGGCGAGTTTTCTCGTGGCAATCACGCAGAATCGAAGAGATCCAACTTGATTTGAGCGTGAGCGGCCAGGACTTGCATGCGACGCCGCTCTCGACTTGCTTCGCAATTAAGGCACAACGCCACCCATGGGCATCGGGGTCGGGAAGACGCTCAGGAGAAAGATCGACTGGATGATCATGCTCCTAATGTGGTGCTGCTATTGCCTTCAGTACCTCGACAAACCTCTCGTCAACTACGCCACCGTCATGAGTCTGCAGGAGAATACCGACGTGACCAAGGACCAGCTCAGCAACCTGGCTCTAATCTTCTACGTCCCATACCTCGCCTTCGAGTTCCCACACGCCCATGGAATCTGAGCGATCTTCGGCTCTGCCGCTTCAACGCTTCCGAAGCCGAAACCCTCACTGGATGACCCTACCCTTCCCCCTCTTTCGTCGAATTCACCCCATCTCTCAAACTGAAATCGCACATCCCGAACACGAAAGACGTTCGCCTGATGACGCGGTGGGGACGCATTTCCATGGGAACGGATTGGCCCAACGGTCCAGGGCACGCTCTCCATGTGTAATTCCACTCGCCCAGGTCCTAGGGCTGTAGTCCGCGCTGATGTCCTGCTGTCTTGGTAGCGCTCGGATCTCATGGCCCATACGCTGTAGCGAGTCGAGGGTGCGTGAGGTATGCGCTTTTGATGAAGTTTCGCTGAACAGGCTGCCGGGAGTTTGGGCGTAGACGCTGGGTATGTTGGGGTCTGTTTTTGATTGATGTCCTACGGCTGATGATGTGAATGTGGTCTCGACAGACGCCTGATAACAAGCTGTCCTGGCGAATTTAACCATCCTGCCCGGTTTTGTAGCAAGCCTTGACTCTCAGTTCGTTCTTGGAAGAATCTGTGGCAATTCACTATTGGAGAGTCGCAGTGCCGTTGTCTCGGGTACTAAAGACCCAACGATGGGTCGTGATAGAGTCATACTGTGGCCTCAGGTGACGGTGTCAGATCAATCAAACGCCTTCTGTTCTCGTCACTAACAGTGGTTTTGGACATCTATATAGCTCATCAGTGGCAGCTCGCATGGCGGTATAGAACTGCCCCTGATCTTGGATCCAATGCTTGCCAAGGATGATTGTTAGGTCAAGGAAGAACAAAGATCACATCTACAGAATCTCAGCATGTACTCAACATTGTCCCAGCGACAAGATCCTCCACACTAGCTCGCGGGAAGCTATTGACGTGCTCCTAGAACTCATCTCTCACCTTGCTCCGAATCTTTATGGCCGCCTCGTTCCAGGTCGTCTTCTTCCTCTGCTCCACCATCTCCATCTTGCAGAGTTCATTCCGATACGATACAAGCCAACGGCACACCCTAGTGCGTCCGCAAACAGTCCCCCTGTGAGACCATCCATCCATGTACTCTCATTCCTTGTGCGATCATAAGGTGTTCAAGACCGTGGAGACGGACCCATAGATAACCAGAAGCGGGAGGACGACGTACACGAGCGCGTTACCAAGTTGCCGTTTCCTTCCGAAGCAGTGTGCTATAAGATTGGCCATCATAAGTGCATTTGTCCACGAAACAAGCTCAAAGGACGTTGCAGGTCTCGCCTTAATGTCACGGTGGGCCAGGGTAGGGAAGAGCAGCATAATGCCCACGATACACGTAAGAACGGTCGCTTTGTGATTCCTATAGATCTGTGCGTAATCCGGGTCGTACACCCACATGGCGAGAAGCAAGGTTGCAATCCCAATAAGAGTTCCACCCAGGAGTCTTCTGATGTCTGTGTTGCCGGCCACGGGTTGGCCGTCACCGCCGCTGTTGCTAGCGATATCCTGGCCATTGTTGTGTCCAGTAACATATCTGGTCTACTTCTTGATCACGCACACGCCGAACTTCATCGTCTAATTCCGCGTTACGAGTATACATCTCACTATGATGCCAACCTGTTTTAATTAAGTGCACGACAACATCCGATTTAGGGTCGCTCTGTAGCGGCCCACCGGGGCGTAGTCTCGCCGAGACCGACATCTCTCGCCACACGTCCATCTCGCCGGCACTATAGATAATACGCCGTGCATTCGTCGGAGACCAACCACCTGTATATCTGTTGAAGGCCTCGGCGGTGCAATGGCCTGATGCTATATCTTCGAGCTCTCTACTCGATTCTGGCGAATGGACTATCGTGCACCTCGTCTGGAAGTAGTCGTAGGTAAGGAAGCGGCTTACCAGCGGAGTTGATGAAGCCCCCAAAGGTGCCCCAGTCATATATCCACCCATCTTGTCGTTGCATAGAAGCCACTCATACATCCGCCCGTTCAGGGGCTCCCTTAGTCGCGCGTAGGACTCGTCCAAACATGTTCCGTTGATACACAACTCCGGGGCAATATATTTTCGAAAGCCTGCAGAGTAAGTTCGAAGAGCCCGAACGGTTTGCTCGGACGATGTAGCCCAGTCTGCCGGGGCTTCTATTGATTTGTCCAGTTCGAGCAACATGTCATCTAATTCCTGGTCGGGATCTGAGCCTTCAACCCAACCGCAGTAGACCTCGATTGCCGTGTCATTCTGACCGATGTCAATGGTACTCCACTCCTCCCAGATTTGGCTTAGATTGTATAGAAAATCTAGCGTCGTCATCTTAGCAAGTCCAAAGAGTGTCTTAATTGCCTGCAGACTCTTCTCGTCCCCGGCTTCGATAATATCGTCTATGAATCGGGTAACGCTGCTTAACAATCTTACACAGTCCTTTGGTCCATGCTCCATTAGAGGCAAAAGGTAAGCCCAGTAAGAAGGAATTGCCTGAAGAATAGGCGAAGCCGAAATATATGCCCAGAACGTGCCTGGGAACATGTTCGCGATCCAGCCGGTCTGTGCTGCTGAATAGCTTCCACCTAAAACAATCAACCTAGGCTCAAAATTTACATTAAGAATCTACATACCAATCAAAATCCATGGTACGTCCTTTGCAGTGCTCGGGCCGTCAGTCCACGGAGCGATGAAATTCTGAGCGAAACGCACCACGTCCCTTAGTGCATTGTCGACAGTTAAATACTGCAAGTTTGCCTTAGTAAAGTTACTGTATGGAAGGCTCGAGCCGTAATAGCGATGCTCGAGGATAATAGTCGCAGCACCAAGATTTTCGGCAATAACGCCTACTGTTGAAACGTTGGGCCTGTTAAAGATCCAATACCCGTCGATAGGAGACTCTCCAGGTAGGAAAACAACGATAGGTGCGCCGGGTCTCCAGAAAGTACTGTTCCACAGGTAGGCCTGAGAGAAGAGCCCTAATCCAGGGTCGGTATGATGAATGAGCTGAGCGAAATCTCCTCGGCCATAAAAAGGTATAGATTTGTAAGATGGTGCTGGCCCCAATGGCAGATCGCAAGCATTAGGAAGTCTGTAATTCTCTGCAAAAGGCACATCGTATGGTATGTGAGTACTCCGTGCTCCTAGGATGTATAGCAGCGAGACGGTAAAGTACGTGAGCATCGTGCCGAGGATCGTGCTGCAAAAGGCGACGCCGCCCTAAGCTAAGTTAGAGTGGCAATATATACATTTAACACTCCCCCTACTTCTTTGGTCCATAAGCAAAGAAGTTACAACAACGGAGAGCAAAGCTTCTATATCGAAAGGGGGGTTTTTTTGTTTGTCTTGCTAGTGGGTCGAACGCCTAATTCTCGGACCTGTGTTGTCTACAAGGCTCACCTCCGGATCTGTCTTGTCCGCATAGCTTCCATATCGAAAGGGGTTTTTGTTTGTCTTGCTAGTGGATCGAACTCTGTTGTCCGTAAGGCTGATTCTCGGACCT